>CAKNXH010052358.1:0-25788 GCA_932178445.1 Andricus quercusramuli
GGCGACTTGTCCAAACCAGAGAATTACAGGCCAATAACTTGTTTGAACACACTGTATAAGATTTTTACAGCTATCCTAAACAACAGGATTGTTCGACGAATTGAGCCTGTATGGCGAGAGATGTACGAACAACGTGGCTCGAAAAAAGGTGTAGCAGGCTGTCGAGAGAACCTGCTGATTGACAGGTGTGTCTGTAAAGACGCTACAGTCCATCAGCGCGTCCTGTCAATGGCCTGGATTGACTACCGGAAAGCTTTTGATTCAACCTCTCATAGACTTATCATCTGTCTGTTGGAAAGCTTGAAGGTACATCCACACATAGTGAGATGCATAGAGAGATTGATGCCTCTTTGGAAAACTAGATTTACCATCTCATCTAGGAATTATCGTCTGACGACGAACAACGTCACCTTCCAGAGGGGCGTCTTTCAAGGGGATAGTATGAGCCCTTTGCTTTTTTGCATCACACTTTTGCCTCTATCTCTTGCACTACGAAATTCTCCTGGATACCTCTGTGGCGACACTAATCAGCGTGAGCATAAGGTCACTCATGTATTCTATATGGATGACCTGAAGATCTATGCCGCTGGTAAAAGCAAACTTCAAACTGCTTTAAATATCGTCAAGAACTACACAGGAGAGATTGGGATGGACTTTGGTTTGGACAAGTGTGCCAAAATTCATTTGAAGAAAGGAAAGATTACTGGCGTTCCCAAGGACCCTGAGCTTGTGGATATAAGTGTTATTAGACATCTTAACACTGGAGAGACCTATACATACCTGGGCGTGCCTCAAAGCCGCATTCAGGACGTAACATCAGTGAAGGAGTCTCTCCGAAGCAGATACAAGCATCTTCTTCGACAGATTTGGTCTTCCAATCTGTCGGCGTTGAACAAGGTATCTGCGACTAACATGCTTGCCGTCCCGGTTCTACTCTACTCGTTTGGGGTGGTTCAATGGACGAAGAACGAGCTTAAGGCCCTTGATGTCACCACGCGTAAGATCATGCATATGCATAAAAGCTTGCATATCAATTCGTCAGTTCCGCGATTATACATTTCACGCCAGCAAGGCGGACGCGGACTTCTGAATCTCCAGTGTCTTCATAACCGAATTGTTTTGAGTACAGCTTACATCGTTGCGAATGGCAGAGATCCTCTCCTAAAGATGGTCAGAAACCACGAGATGATTGGCGAAGGGGCGTTCCTTTACAAAGCCGCGGAGCAAGCTGCCGAGACCCTTGGCCTGAATTTTAACATCAGAAGTGAGGAAAGTGCATTACTCCATCTAGATGCTTCACGTCTAAAAGCCGAAGTAAAGAAAGCAGAGGTTGGAAAATTTCACCAAGAGCTACTCGACAAGCAAATGCACGGAAACTTTCACAGAAATGTAGAAAAACAGTCCTTGTCGAAGGAGCAAACTTTTGCTTTCCTCAAATCATCAGGGCTCAATTCAGGTACAGAGGGCTTTATTTTCGCATGCCAGGACGGTGTCATCTCCACCTTAGCATACCGTCACCGCATTTTATGTCAAGAAGTTCCCAGTGATAGGTGCAGAGCGTGTCATGCACACGCTGAGTACCTAGAACACATACTATCGGGGTGTCCGACCCACGCAGGAACAACGTATATCTATAGACATAATGCGGCCCTAAGAGTACTTTATTACCACCTTTGTCGCTCTTACGGTGTTGGTCGCGACCCTGCCCTGCCGAACGCTCCAAGGGATATAGAGTCAATTGTCCGAAACGAGAAGTGCCAGATTTTCTGGAACTACGATTTTCGGGCAGCAGTCTCCGTTGCGCACTCGAGGCCTGACATTGTTCTCCAAGACTTCGAGAAACGAACTATATTCGTGATCGAATTCTCGGCTCCATCCGAATACAACATCACTGCAAAGGAGAAAGAAAAAGAGGAGAGATATCAAGACCTTAAAAGAGAGCTGCTTCGACTGTACCCAAAATATTCGGTACGAGTGATTGTTCTTGTGATAGGTGCTCTCGGAGGTGTGAAATTATCGCTGGTTCGTAACCTTAAAGCCATACCCGCGTGCCAAAAATATGCCAAGGCTCTTGCGAGATGGATGCAGAAAGCTGTCATCCTTGGGTCGCTTCGTGTCCTCAAGACACACGAGGGTTTCGCCGGCCTGTCGTTGTGATTTCGTCGTGCCCTGTGACCACCCATCTCACGGATGTGAGACGTGGCCATAGGTGTATTTTACCGCGGTTCTACTGGGGGCCATTGACATTTTTTCAAGATGGCAGTTGCTCTTAGTGGTACCCTGCGGTGGTTGTTTAACTTTGTTTTTAATTATATATATATATATATATATTATAGGGTGGACCAAAAGAATTAATTTGTAAATAATTATAACACACCTTAATGCTTCTATTTAAAATCATGAAAAATGATTACTGTATCAACTTTAGCCACATCGAACTACATTATATACTCCCGAAATACGGCTAAAGTTTTAATAGTAAATATTCCTCCGATGAATAAAGGTAAATGATTTTTATTTTCGCCTTTAAATTCGTCATAATTTTCTCTATTATTTGAGATGATTTATGAACCACAATAATATGAAGATATAACCAGCCTTATCAAAAATTCGCTAAATGATATTGTTTTTTTACAATTTTACTATTATTTTTGTCCTTTAAATCCACAAAAATTTAATCTTCTACAATTTTCTTTGAACTTAATATTTCAAAATTATTAAATGTTGTAAGATTAATAATTCAAAATAATCGCTGGATTCGGTTACTATTGGTAAATAAGAAGGGTAATGACAAATGTACAGAAGGTGTATCAGGGTTGGATCCCTATAAACGGGCGCTCCAGCGTGAATGCAAGGATCCCTATAAACGAGCTCTCCTGTGTGAATGTCGGATCCCTATAAACGGGCTCTCCAGTGTGTACACCTTCCTGTAGCAAAAATAAGGGAAAATTTCACGAATCCACAGGTAAGATTAACTTGCGATCAGTGACTGACACCAACGAATCTACTAAACACTTGCTACAATCGCGATCGTTTTTGGTTACGAAATATATGAACAAATGCTCTGATATACATGTAAATCTCAAGGTGCGCCTTTGATCTTCTCTAAAGGAAGGTCCGAAGTACCTATAAAAAAGCAATGCTTGAGAAGAATAATCAATACCCTAGATGTAATAATAAAAATAAAAATAAATATTTTATAACTTTAAAAATATTATGTTTAGAAAAAATTACAAAAAATGAAAATTGTGTGTCTTTAAAAAAAATATAAATATAACAGTAAAATTATTTAAAATACTAATACTTTACGAGTTTTAAATATGGCTTGGTATATCTTGATACTACTGTAGTTTATAAATCAGCTCAAATTATAGTGAAAATCACAACCAGATCAGACTTCTATGGTTAAAAACATTTATTTCTATTCATTTAAGAAATATTTACTATTAAAGATTTAATCACATTCAAAAGTACATAATATACATGGTTACATTTGACTCAAATTGATACAGTAATAGTTTTTCGTCATCTTAAAAAGAAGTATCGAGGTACATGATAATTATATAAAAATTAGTGCTTTTGTGCCACCTTAATATATATGAGTTTAAAGCTATATAAAAATGAAAATAATGATTTTACCAAAAATATTCTCTGAAATCAAAATATTCGATTTATTAAGATCTAAAAATTTATGTAAAGATTTGTTTTGATACCTTAATATCTATGGAGGTAATTGACAAATTGAAATAAAAAAACCGACACGTAATAATACTACTGAATCAATAAAATTCTTTTAGGAGATATATCGATTAAACTATACTCTCTGAATCTAAATTAGTAGAAATTTTACTAATTCAAATGGTAGCATCGTATCTGACTGTTAAATTAGTAATTTTATCACTTTCTACTAAATGAAATGGTAAGATTTATGTAACTAAATGAATTAGTAAAGGTATTCTACTAATCTGCTTAGTAGTAGCAACTTACTTATTCAATGAGTAGCAATGAATTGCTAAGGAAACATAATTTAATAACTTTTAAAATACATTCTGCTGTTTTCTGAGTTTTAATTAAGAAAGGTTCATGTTTTGTCAATACACAATATATTTTTTCAATGCAGCCAGAACGTGAATTCGTGAAATTAGGTAGAATAACAATAGCTATTTTTCGTTCCCAAATTTTTCCGAAGTTTGTGAATAAGCGGATTCTGATGGCAAAGAGTGGGTTATAACTGCAATTAATTGCAGGATAAATCATTTATCCTAGCTTGTCTAAAATGGGTAAGTTTTTGTTCGATAGTAGTAATTAGGTGAATAGTTTAAAGGGAACTGGGAAAGTGTCGTTGAAAAAAGTTAGGTTAACTAAAACTTATTTTCAGAAAAATAGAAGACCTTCGAGGAATACTGTGTGCAGCAATTGGTTAAATTCATAAAAACCCCTTAGATTTATACACTGTTGTGAAAGTGGAAGGTATGAAAAGCAAATATTCGCTTATTCATATATTTTTTTCTGAAATTTGCAAGTAAGTCAAAAAGCTAACCTTCAAAAGTGCACTGGAGTTGTCCAAATGCCCGAATGTAAATCATTATTACATATTCCATTTACATGAATGATATGACTGCTTGTCGTCTTTGTACAATGAGATTTTTCGAAGTCAAAACGGCTTTTGAATTTTTCGTAATAATTAGCAAATTAATCAAGTATGTCTCTAGCCTCGGATAATTCAGTCGGGAAATTCTAACTTTCTAAGTGCTGCCTTAAAAATGTTGCTTCGAGCAGGGTAAAAGTTGAATAATAGTCTTATTCAAAACAATTTTGTTATTCGTACCAACAAGTGAATGTAAAATTATTTTTTTGGATAAAGTTTCTAGTATCTATCGAAGATTGAAAATTATGTACTTTTAGTGAATAGTTAGTATTTTCCAGTCAACAAGATTTTTAAAAACATAATATTGATAGCAGACTATGTTACATGAAAGTCGACGTACCATATAGTAATTAACTAATACGTTGATGAAGGTTTTATTTTTTGATCTCTAACTTGCAGAAAACTCACTCAACATAAATTAGAAGATATGTAGATGGTTAAAATTAAAAAAAAAAAATAATTTACAACTTCTAAGTAGAATTTATGGGTTAAAATTTTCATTTAATTGTTGTTACGAATGAAGAGGTTGTTTTAAAACAGATTTTAAAGTATTTTTTCATTTTCTAAACTTATACTTTTGAGGCAGTCCTTATAATCACCAGATCTAGTTTTACTAAGGCACAAAAAAGATTATTTAACCTAAATTTTAAACAGAATCTAACACTCTTTTGTCTTCAAAAAATAATTTTTTGAACCACCTTACTGTTAAACTGCGGATACGTTAAAATGAACGTATCTAGATACTTCGAAGCGCGAAAATTTTAATTTAGTTTATTTAATTTTTTCAATTAAAATTGAACTATTATACTTTTGTTTGAAAATTGATCGTTTTTAGCTTAAAATTCGAATATTAATCTTCTTCATGGAGAATTCAACAGCTTGTTCGCAATTTTTTCTCTCCCTTGACTGAAAAATCTTTTTAAGTTGAAAATTCAACTCTTGTTGAAAAGTAGCTTTTTTGTCGAACTCAACTGTTTCTGATTAAAAATTAATTTTTTTTTTATGTCAACTACTACATTTTTCGTTCAGAATTCATATTTTTTGAATTAAAAATTTAATTACTGAGTTGAATGCTGAACTTTTAGGTTTGAAATTTATTTTTCTTGTTGTTCAAGATTCATTATTTCAATTCAAAATGTATCTCTTTGGTTGAAAAGTTAGCTCTTTTCTTGAAAATTTGTTTTTACTTTAACAGAAAATTAATTCGTTTTGAAACAGAAAATGTCATTATTCCAGTCGAATATTTCAGCATTTTATTTAAAAATTCATCTCTTTAGTCTAACATAATACAAAATTAAAAATGTGACCATTCAATTTTAGGTTGAAAAATTATCATTTTTAGTTGAAAATTCAACTATTCCAGTCAATGGTTCACCATTTTAGTTGAAAATTCATCACTTTGGCTGAAAGTTTGCTTTTTTCTTTGGTGGAAAATGTAAATATTCCAGTGAAGTATTCATAATTTTATTTGAAATTTCATCTTTTTCATTGAAGATAAAAAAACTTGGTTAAAAGTTACACTGTTGTTAAAAATTCATTTATTTCAGTAAAAGATTCATTATTTCAGTTCAAACAGTTTTTTTCTGGAAAATTAATTTATGTTCAGATTTAACTATTCTATTTTAGGTCGAAAGCTGATCTATTTAGTTCAAAATTTAACTGTCAACTATCAAATAAAAATTTGTTTGAATTATTATTCAAATTCATAGACTTTGAAGACAAATTCAAGAAATGATTGATTATGTTTTTAGTATTATTTAATTATTTAATTATTTAATGGTGCCAATTAATTGAGAATATCTTGTAATATGATTTGTTAAAGATTTCTGAATTAAAAATATTAATTAAATCCCCAGAAACTGAAAAAAAAAAATTTATAATAAACTCGCGAAACTGTGGACTTATTCCGAGTCGATTTATAAAAAAAGAGAAATATTTGAATGGCTCCGTACTATAAAAGGTTATACAAAAAAAAACTTGAGATATCTGGATAGAGCTTCAAATTGTCAGGGAATGTTTTTTCAGGTATGATTTCTTCAGTTAGCTATACTGTAATAATAATTAAACATGATATACTCATTAGAAGTATGTAGGCTTCCGTTTTCGGTACCGATCGTGAGAGAACACTTTTGTGCCAAGTGTTGCGTTTTTTGGCTTTGGTGAAGGGAATCAGCGTGTGTGGGTGCAGAAAGGGCAGTGAGTGCGGAGAGCAGGTGTAAAGGAAGAAGGGTGAGTGAAGGCAAGTGTGCAAAGGGTGGAAATAAGTTGTGAGAAAGGAAAGTTGAAACGTGCAAATTTTGTTTTGAGGTTAGGTGTAGAAAATAGTTGTCGGGAAGGGGGCAAGAGGTAGGCAGGTGAAGAGAGGGTAGCGTCGTGGAGCAGTGGGTAAGGTTGGATACTGGGATGCCGACGGTAAGAAGTCCGAAAACGGGCGCCACAGGGCAGGGAGAGGAAGAAGCAAGAGCGGACGAGGTTTTGAGCGCGGTTAGTGGGGAGAAGGGAGAATTTGACACTAGCGATGAGGAGACGTTCGAGACACCGACCCGGATCAGCTGAGAGAAGGGGTTCAAGCACGAGCCAGAAACGCGGGAGACCATCAAACCTACAGCGCCTCAACAGGCTAGGTAGCGCGGGCTCGAATAGGAGTCTGGATGAATGGCACAAAAAGGGGAACGTGACTAGCAGTGAAGGGGAAGATAAAAGGAAGAGAGAGGAAGGGGAAGGTGATCCGGAAAGGGACAAGGATAACAAGAAAGTGAAGATTAAACGAACAGCACCAGACAGAGATAGGGGGGATGGGGGGATGTTTGAGAAGCTAGCAGCCCTCATAAAAGGGTTTAGAGAGGAAACAAGGAAGAGTCTGGAAGATATGAATAGGCAGGGGAGAGAAGTTAGGGGGGAAGTGAGAAAAGTAAGAGAAAAGTGGGAAGAGTGGGATAAAATCTGGAAAGAGGAGAAAGACAAGGTATGGGGTAAACTAGAGGCCATAGAGAATAGACAGAGAGAGATTGACGAACAGACAAATAGCGAGATAAAACAACTGGAAGAACGGGTAAGCAAATTAGAAGTTAGGAATGAGCATATGGGGAAGGGAACAGAAAGTGCGGGAGAAGTAGAAGGGAGTGATAACGTGCAAAATGAGAATGAAAGATTGAAGAAGAGACTGAGTGAGATTGAAAGAAGGTTGGAAGGGGAAGAAAGGGCGAAGAGAAAAAATAACATAGTAGTCAAGGGATTGAAAATAGAGAGTGAAACAGGGGAAATTGAAATCAAAAATCTGCTGAGAGATATTGGAATTCGGGTAAGGGTAGAAGGAGTTAAGAGATTAGGAATGACGAAGGAAGGAAAAGAAGGAATGTTTGTAGTAAAAGTAGGGAGTGAGGAGGAGAAAAAGAAAATTATGGAGAACAAAAAATTATTGAAAGGAAGAAGGGAGAGAATTGAAGAGGATTTGACTTGGAGGGAGAGGAAAAGGAGACGGCAAATAGAACAGAGAGCATGGATAGAGAGGAAAAAGGGATGCATGGTATGGATAGGGCGAGACAGACTATGGATAAATGGGGAGGAGTGGGTCTGGGACGAGGAAGTAGAAGAAATAAGGAAAAAGGGAAAAAGAATTGAGAAAGGTAGAAGAAAGGAAGATTCAAAAGAGGCTAGAGAGCAAACAGGGGGGTTTCGAAAAAGCAAGGCGGAAGAAAAGTAAGGAGGATAGGGGAGGGAAGGGAGGAGAAAAAAGTGAAAATAGCTTTCTTGGATGTGTCAGGCTTGAAGAACAAGAATGAAGGTTTCTGGCGGGAGTTAGAAAAGTGGGACGTGATTATGATGAGTGAAACCTGGGCGGATGAGAAGGATTGGAAGGGGATGAAAAGGTTGTTACCTAAAGGGTATATGTGGACAATGCAAGAGGCAAGGAAGGAACACGTTAAAGGTAGAGGAATGGGCGGCATGGTATCAGGGGTGAGAAAAGAATGGGCAGTAAAAGGTAAAACAGAGCAGGACAGGAAAGAAAAGGAGGGAACAATAGTAAGAAGGATTATAATAGGGAAAGTCAACATAGCGGTGGTTTGTGTATATAGAAGAAGAGGGGAAGAGGAAGGTTGGAGAGTAATAAGGAGGTGGATGGAGGAAAAGAAGGAAGAATTGGTTTTGATAGGAGGTGACTTAAATGCCTGGACTGGCGAGCAAGGGGGAGGGATTTGGGATGAAAAAAAGGAGGCATATATAAGGAGCTCCAAACATAGGGAGATAGACCGGGAGGGGAGGAAGTTACTAGACATAATAGGAGAAACCGGATGGTTTATATGTAATGGCAACTTGAAAGGAGATGAGAAAGGAGAGATTACATTTATAGGTAAGGGAGAGACGGTAATAGACTACATCCTGGCGGAAGAAAGAATGAGGAATATGATATGCAGTATGAAGGTGGGGAATGAGATAGGGTCCGAGCACTTCCCAGTAATAGCGACACTGAAAGGTGACGTCCACAAGCGCGGTAGAGGGGGAAAAGAAAGAGGGGGGGGGGAAAGGAACGCGAAAATGGGAGACTGGGGGGTAGATAAATTAAAAGTGTTTGAACAAAAAATGGAAAAGGAGAATGTTAGATATGAGAAGGAGGAGGAAGTAGACTTGTTAATTGAGAGGTTGAAAGGGTCGATTGAGAAGGTAAGGGATGAGATAGGTGCGAAAGGAGGAAGAGAAAAGGGAAAGAGAGGCTGGTGGGATGAGGAATGCAGGGAGAGTAAGGAGAGAATGAAAGAGTCTGTAAGAAAATGGAGGAAAGGAGAAATAGAGAAGGCGGAGTACAACAGGAGAAAAAGAGAACATGAGAAGATGCTGGAAGGGAAAAAGCAAAGGGGAACGGAAAAATACAAGGAAGAAGTAGAAAAAGCAATCAAAGAAGGTAGGGTCTGGGATGTGATAAACAGGGAAAGAGGAGGAAGGAAGGGCGTGAATGAAGAAATAGAAATGGATGAATGGACGGATTATTTTAAGGGTATGTTAGGGGGAGAACAAAATAGGATCGAAGGGGAAAATAGAAAGACAGTCCAGGGAGAAACGGAGGAAGCGAACGAAATAACAAGAGAAGAAGTAAATGAGGCGATAGATAGACTAAAAAGAAACAAGGCCACAGGAGAGGATGGTATGGAGAACGAAGCGATAAAGTATGGAGGAGAAGGGATTAGGGAAGTGATGTGGAGGATATGCAACAAGGTCTGGAAAGGAGAAGGGTGGCCAGTGGAGTGGATGACAGGGCTGGTAGTACCGCTGGTTAAGAAAGGGGAGGGTAAGAATGTAGAAGAGTACAGAGGGATCACTCTCAAGCAAGGGGGCTATAAAATATACACAGAAATTCTAAGAAAAAGGTTAGGGAATCAGATAGAAGAGAAGCAAAGTATCCCGCACAACCAGACGGGAGTTAGAAAAGGGATGGGGACAATAGACAACATTTACGTACTCAACTACTTGGTTAACAGAAACTTAGGGAGAAAAAGAGGGAAATTAGTAGCTTAGTTTATAGATTTCAAAGCAGCTTTTGACTCAGTGAATAGAAAAGTGCTATGGCAGGCAATGAAAGAGAGGGGAATAGAAGAAGGGCTGGTGGAGAGGATAAAGGAAATTTTTACTGAAACCAGGATTAGGGTGAAGATACGCGGGGAAAAAGGGGAGGTTTTCTGGACAGGAAGAGGTCTAAGGCAAGGGTGCCCGTTGAGTCCACTACTTTTTAATTTGCTGCTGGCAGACCTAGAGGAGAAGCTAAAAGAGAAAGGGAAAGGGGGGACGATCCTGGGTAATAGCAAACTATACTCCCTAGCATACGTGGACGACGTAGTTCTAAAAGCAGACGATGAGAAGTGGATGAACCTAATGATAAGAATTTTCGAAGAGTACGTGGGAACAAAAGAACTGACGGTGAACGTAGGGAAGACCAAGGTGATGTGCTTCAGAAATAGAAACACCAAAATAGGTTACGTTTGGAAGATGAACGGACAAACTGCGGAAATTGTGGAGGAGTTCTGTTACCTAGGTTTTTGGTTTGAGTCAGCAGGGGGAAACGATTTGCAGGTGAGGAAATGAATCGAAAGTGCGAGTAAAGTAATGGGCCAAGTATGGGGTATAGGAAAGAGAAGGTTCAAGGACGATTGGAGAATGAGGGTTTGGTTGTTTGATGCGTTGGTTTGGGCGGTGTTGTGTTATGGAGTGGAGGTTTGGGGATGGAAGGAACATAGGAAAGTGGAAAGCATACATGAGAGATTTCTGAGATGGGTAATGGGGGTTTGTTGGAGTTGTCCAGGATACATGATAAGGGAAGAACTACGAAGGGAAAAAATGGTAACTAGACAAATTAAGAGAGCCTGGAGGTTTGAAGAGAAGCTGAAAAGGGGAGAGGGGAGCAGAATAGGCCAAGTATGCTTGGACGAAGTTCGGAACAAGGAGACGAGAGGCAATTTGGGAAATTCAAAATTGGAGGAAGAAAGGAAAAAATGAGGAGTGTTTGTGATATACAGGAAGGGGTTCTGGATTGGCAGAACATTGAATTAGAGCTATTAGTAAGACAAGGAGAAGAGAGATGGAGAAAGATTATGGATTCGAAGTACAATAGATGGTATATGATGGTCAAAGGGGTGACGGAACCAGAATATTTGCAAAAGATGAAAAAGGAAGACAAATGGAATAGGGTGATACGGTTTAGAATGGGAGAAGGAGTGAGAGCTTGTAGATATTGGATGGATGAAGAGGATAATCTGTGCAGAGTATGTGGGTACGAAGTGGAGTCATGGGCACATGTGTTAGAGAGGTGTACGGAAGAGGAAGATGGACAGTTGAGTGTGGATGAATGTGTAAGATGGATTTTGGATGGTAATGGACAGGGAGTGATGTGGATGAAAAAACTGGAAGAAATAAGAGAAAGCAAGGGATCAGGGTAGAGCCAAACGGGTAATCCTGTTTAAAGGAAAATAACGAGCAAAAATGTTTAATTTTCAAATCGGTCTAAACGAATTTGGTGGTAAGAGAAAACGGAAGCCCGGGAAGATCGCTCATTGTCTTTAGTGTAAGAAGAGTAGTACTAGGATTATTGTTGTTATATAAGGCGATGCATTAGAAAGTAAGTAGCGGTTAAGCTAGACTAAGGATGAAATGTAAACATATGTACAGGGAGCGGAGGCCCTCAAACCCGTAAAAGGGAGAGTTCAAATATACAATACAATTAGAAGTATGTAATAAAAATGTTGTATTCTAGGATGCTAGTAACGTGTCTATGGAAGTAGAGGGTATCCAGAGTCAGCCAAAGACAAGTGTACAGCCGTACATTGTATGGTTTAAAGCTTACAAAGCTCTCCACCAAGCATTATATTATATTTTAATAGTTTTGTCTGGCTAAAGGAAGAACAATTACGACTTCAGAATTGTTTTTTTCTTGTAAAACCTTTAAATATTAATAATATTCTAGTTTTAATTATTACAATGGCATGTTTTCAATTCGGATTGAACGAACTTGTTGTTTAATCGGACCTAATCCGACTTTAATAATTTATTAATATATTTCAATAATATTCTCTTCGTTGAAAAAACAGTTTTTAAATTTACTTAAGACTACCCTTTGAAATAGTAACCAACAATACATTTACCAATCCATGTAGTAGTATCATTACCAATTCCTTTAGTAGATATAGTTACTAATTCATTTAGTCAGTTATTCTTACTCATTGAATTAGTAGATTCTTACTAATTACCAGTAAACGAATCGGCGCTATTTGAATTAGTAGAAAACTACTACCAATTAGTAGTTTTCTACTAATTCAGATTTAGAGAGTAAAAAGTACCGATAATTATTGTCAAGCTTTCAGTATTATTAATGATGAATAATTTAGCAATTGGGTGCAACAGAAACCCACTGGTATTTTCAGAAGTTATTTCTTTTTCATTTGTTCTTCATGAAGTTATGTACAAAACAAGTGACTTCTAAAAATACAAGTAAGTTGTTACTGCATCCAACCATTTAATTATTACTGTTCAAAATAGATGTAAAAAATAAATTTTTTATCATTTGCATACATTATCTTGCAACATGAAAACACTATTTTTGTCTCTAAAATTCCTCATATATTTTTTAAATTACTTAGTTGCTGATAGAAAAATTACTTATATTATGAAAACCAGTTTTTGACTGTTTCAATATCTCAAACCTTAATATCATTTTATTAGAATGTATGCAATGAAACAATCTGACCTACTACTCCACTGAACAGTTGAAATGGATCTTATTTAATCGAATTTATTTTGAAATTCTTGATGCATATTTCATATGTAGACTAAAACAAGACCCAAAAATAAGATGAAAATTATAATACACTTTTCAACCATATACTTGAAAAGATTTTCTATACCAGCCAGATGTTCGTCTTCCTTTCCTTTACGTTTGCCTGATATAAAAACTTCATTCGAATTATCAGTGTATGAGTGAGTTTGTTAAAAAAAACTGGTCACGTGATAATCTAGTACTTATCCTTAAGTGTTCTTTTCACTTCCTAAGTGTGCACTACAACCTATATGTATAATAAAATGCGTGTTCAATATTCTTCAGAGTAGGGTACACCCTATAAAATAACCCTAATTAACCCTCTAGTTACTATTTATTACTATTTAATAATAAATTTAATTTAGAAATTATTTAACATATATTCATGCACAAATATATGTCGACTCTTCAATTATTTTTATTTTATTAAACAAATCACCTGTTTACCCATATAGATTTCAAAGTCAGAAGTAAACTAGCATATTTTAAACAATTTTAATATGTAATATATTGCCTTATCGATCTTTTTAAATGAATATGAAAATGTGATATCTATTGGTGAGAGCTTCTTTAAAAAAATGAAAAATCTCAATGTCCCTTACTCTTCATTTTCTACAAAGTAGTAAACGTGAAGATCACCACATTGCTCCGCCCTATCATACATGGCCCATCATACTTCATACTTTGTATTACTGATTCATGAAATACAAGTTCAATCCTTAATGTACAGGTCAGATGGTTTCTTTGTCTTACTATATTATCCAATTTCGGTCGCCAGATATTAAAAATGATTTGTCTCTGATTTTGGAAAGAATATTTTAAATTCGTTCTAAGAAATAGGATATCCATTTCAATGACCAGAAAAACTTATTGCAAACTATTGAATTGGATTTCCTACTCTTGGTGGACAAAATGTCTCTCCCGGAAATGGAATACAAGATATCAATATTTTGTTCTAAAAATTTTATAAAATAACTTTTTTCTGAAATTATAGAATAACTCAAGCAAAAGTCACTTTCAAGAGTAAGTTATTTAAATTTTCGAGAAATTGCAACAAAATTTCTTCAACCATATGATCACAATATTTAGCATAACTGGACGAAATTTTGTCCAGATATTATAAATAACAAATGTGCAAGATACAAAAAAATTAGCATCTACACGACAAAAAAATACATTCATTATTATTAAAACAAAAATACAAATAATTTAAGTTGAAAGTACATCCGTTATACTTTGCAATCATACATGAATATAAGTATGCTCTCATTTCTGAATTTTCTACTAGTAGTAATGACCTACTTGAAAATGAAAAGTCGTAAAAAAATACTTCGAAATTGTTTCTTAAAAATAATTATGAATAATTGTAATTATATAATTTAAAAAAATGTTCAAATTTAAATAATCTACTCTTACATAATTTTTCTCACTATAAAAGGTTCTAATACAATAAAATATCGGGATCATCTGAATTATCACTTACATAATAATCTTGTATTCCAAAAACGGTGAATACAGACGCAATATTGAACTAAAGAAAGTCAATAAGACTACCTAATAATGAATGCAGCAGTTCAACTGCTTACAGTGTACAATGGAACAATTCTCGTGATAATAAGTACATTAAACTTGAAAGTGCAGTAAAAAAACTGCGGCGTAACTCACTTTCAAAGCGTCCCCTAATTAAAAAATAAATCTTCGAAGTATACATATCTTATCATTATTATTATTATTTATCATAGTCAAAATGCAGGAAATATGAGAAGAAAGTAAAGAATGTCCTTTTAATGTTGATAAAAAACTTTAATTCCACAACCTAGAACTATGAAGATATGTGCGGTCGAACCAAAATCTTAAAAAAGGTAAGTGAAGTAATTAAATTAATTTCAAATCCTGATTAAACAAAAATAAAAATACTCATATGTTGAATACATTAATTTCGTTTTCAGATAATAATAAGGTTCTGCGCCATATCAAACTGGACAAAAGTTGCATCAAATCCTTAGGAGTGAGGGGAAAAAGTATCAGTTGTACAAAATCGAGACTTATTGGTAACGCTGGGAATAAAACAGGACCAGATGCGAACAGGCTCCGTTTCTTACCGACGAGTACCAGAAACTATTATAATCTTCGTACTTAAAAAAAAATTGTTACTTTCATATACATTTTTTGTATCTATATTTCACTCCTCAACTATCATTAATAAAATTGAAATATTCATAAAATTTTTACTAATTTTATTGAATTAAAATTTTCTCATGGTTTCTCACCCACTGCAAATTTATGCTCGAAAGAGTTTGATTTGTACGTATTTTGTTTAATTCTTTCTTGATTTGTTCTACAATTTGTCAGCTCAATATAAAAATGTAATGTAAAATGTCGATTTTCTAAAATTTAAACTCAACTTAAATAATGTCGACCGCGAAGCGCGAGTTTCATGATGAGAATGTATTCCGTAAACCCCCGAAGGAGTTTTGAGAAAATTATGTCTACATTTTCACCTAATGTGTAAAAATAACAATAATTTAGTTGATCAACCAGGACTGAGCGCGTAGCGCAAGGCATATTATTTTAATCATAAAAAAAGACAATGAAAACACGTATGTTTCAATACCAATGCATATTATGAATTGTAATAATATAAATTTATTGAAACGATCCATTTTTCAGGGTAGCTGAGAATGAAATTGAATGCAAAATAAGGCACAAATATTGAATTAATCATGATAAATAAAATTTGTACTTAATATTGCAATACCTGAGTAAGCAATCTCAGGCCAAAGTACAAAAATAAACGTCATATACATTCAATATGATAGTGTTGAACATAATGTAAAAAAGTTCGTACTTCAGATAAAAACGAGTGCTAAGCGCGATATACGCGATGAGAATGTGTTCGTTAAAGCCGAAGCAGCTTTGACAAAAAAATTCACAATAACCAAATTACAGGTGTTGATGCTTTAACCTTTAATTTCAAAAGTTCTGTGTGCAAATGTGGGGAAAATACAAAGACTGAGCGCGTAGCGCGAGAACCATCAGTCGCGCGCCCTAGGCGCACTCAAACATGCGAGCGCAGCGCGCGATGAGAATGTGCCCGCGCAGCGGGCAGATTTTTTTTAATTATATATATATATATATATATATATATATATAATTCTTATGTTCCTGTGTATGTTACTGAACTCCTCCTAAACGGCGGGACAGATTTTGATGAAATTTTGTGTGTGTGTTCCAGTGGATTCGAGATTGGTTGAGATTCACAATTCAGTCCACTGGAGAATGTTTTATACATCTTTATATATATATATTTCTTCTGGTTGTGTGTATGTGACAGGACCACGTCTGTCGGGTCCGCTAGTTAATAATAAAAATTAAATTTTCGGTAAAACTATGCAAGATGTGGAAAAATGTTAGAAAGTGAGATTGGTCATCTGAAAAATATTTATAAAACCCTTTTTCTATCAGACGCATTTTTTTTATTAGTGAAAAATGCTATTAAAAATAATAAAATTCAATTTCACTGACAAACTATGCAAGATACGAAAAGACGTTCAACGATAACATTTTTCAGCTGGAAAAGATCGACGAGTTTTCTTCAGATCATTTTTTAAGAGAATTTTTTAATAGAATTAAATTTATAATATTTGTCTTCTTCTTTCCTAGTGCATTTCGTATCACAGACGGAGGCATTTTAAAAATATATTTGGCCCCCTGAGAAACGCTTTTAGGGGTTAGATGCAATCGAGATAATGGATTTATTGTACCCAGGCACTATTAAAAAAACGTATGTGAACTTATGTTATACTTTCTAAACGAAAGTGATAAATATGAAGTCCTATTCAATTGAAGTTTATGTTGATCAACTGAATCAATGTGAGCGAACTGATATAAGCTAATAATTATAAAGAAGTTAGATGTTTTACTTTAAAAAAAAACATTTATCAACTTTTCTTGAAAATTTATGTGAAAAAGAAATTTTAAATAAAGTAGCTGAAAATATTTCTGTAGCTTCTTTTGGGGCATTTTGTTGTTATACAAAATTCTAACTGTGCGAGCACATTCTCATAATTTTTAAATTTTAATGTTATTTCTTATAATTAAAAAGAATATGCGCCCTAATGAAAAATGGTTAAAAGGAAACTCGTAGATCTTTTTAAGGTAGATAATTTTATTTTGAAACTTTTTTCGCACCTTATACATAGTTTAATTTATTATCTAATGCCTTTTCATAACATTATTTTTCATGATGTTAAATATTTACAAATAATGTGCAAATTATAGTCTCCAAACGATAGGTCAAAACAATAAAAAATAATAAATAAAAAAATAAAAAAATAAAAAATTTACAAATAATATTCGATAAGGGTAAAAAACCAAGTTTAAATTTTTGTTTGCAAAGAAAAAAAAGATAATATACAACACAATATAAATTTATAAATATTTTTAAGAGGAACATCTTGGATTCTTAACATTTTTCCGTATCTTCCATAGTTTAAACGGAAAATATAATTTTATATTTTTAATAACATGCGAATGTTTCTTGTTTTTAAAATGTCTTTAAAAGCTCGTATACCTAGAAAAAAAATTCTTGTAACTTGATTTGCATGATTCACTTAAAAAATAGTCACCATCCGCCGGACTATGTATTTAACAACTTTTCTAAGAAGGGGCAAAAATGATTTTTTGTCATTGTTTTTAGTTTTTGACCTCGTTTTCTTTTTAAAAAATTTGACGTGATGCATTATTTTCGTTTTACGATTCGCAATCTACGTGAAAAAACTTAATAGAAATGATATAGAAATCCTTTGGACTTTCCGTTCATCACAAAATTAGTGTGACTGTGAGTGAGCGCCAAGTCCAGGGTCCCCGCTCCTCAGTGGCGAGTCGAGCGCTCGAACGCAAATACTCAAACTTCGATATCTCGGAAGCTATGGCCTATTAGATCGAAAGAAAAATAATCCCCTAATGGATTTTGATGTACTTTCATCCTTTAAGGCCCCAGTCGAATCGACGATGTCCATCTCGCGTCCTCTCTTTGTAAGTACTTTTTCAAATTATTCAAAACATCGAATACAAAGATTCATAAATGATGGATCGATTCAAAGTTTTTTTTTGTTTCACAAGAATTAAGTTTAAATAATCTAAAGTATAAAAAGAGACAAGAATGTCTCAACAAGTTTGATATAACGCAAAATAGGTTTTTGTCTCAGGAAAATCATTACAGAGATTTGAAATTAAAAAAATGTTTCAAAAATATCTCAAATGTCGAAATCCCGGATGAAGTAGTTGAAACCTTAGCACTGGGTCACAAATTTGGTATACCTTTCAATGTTAATAAGTGACCTATCAATATCCTGGTTGCCAATATACTAAATTGTTTAAAAAATGTAGAACATGAAGATCAGAAACTTAGTATCAGAAAAACAGTTACTCAATTAATTTCAACCATAGTCGAATTAATAACTTCAGAAATCTTGAAAAATCTTTTTAACTGGTTGACAATTTTCAAAATGTTAATAAAGAGTCAGTTTTTGTGAATGCAGATAAAGGTAATATAACGGTAGCCGCTAAAAGAGATAATTACAATGAAACTGTGAAAAACTTGCTTAACAATGATATTTTGTATTGAAAGATTAAAACTAGTCTTGTTCCAACAATACAAGAAAAATGTAACGATATAGCTATTGGATTGAAGAAAAAAATATTAATTAATAAACAAATTTTATATAAGTTAAAGAGTATTGTTTTATTACTCATTTACTCATTACTTATTACGCATTTACTCATTACCATCTCAATAGTACTGTAGCAAAAACGTATGCTCTACCAAAAGTGCAACAAGCCAGATTTGAAATGGAGATTAATTGTTTCCTCAATTGGATCTCCTACTTGCAACTTAGTCAAATATATTTCTAATGTTGTAAAACCGGTTTCAGGAAACACAGAATCGTTTCCGAAAAAAAGCTGGGATTTAAAAGACATTTCAAATATAATTAAAGTTCCTCCAATCTATTATTTAGTTTTATTGTACGTTGTTTAAATTTCTGATAACATTCCAATAGATCTTGCATTAGACTGCATTGAAGAAAAACTAATACTAAATCATAATCTAACTAAAATAACAAAAAATGAATTTTTAATCGCTACCAGAACTGTTTTCAATAACATGATTTTCTCTTTTAATGGTAAATCTTATAAACAATTGGATGGTTGTCCTATGGGTTCTCCATTGTCTTCTATAGTTACGGTTTTAGAAGATGTAGAAAAAAGAGCTTTAAAAACATTAAATTTTAGACTTATTTTATATAAACAATACGTGGATAATATTTTAGCTATTGTTCCCAGAAAAAATTGATGATTTTATGAATACTTTTAATAGTATTGAAAATTCCATATAGTTCGCATTTGAACTTAAAAATAACAATTCAATTAATTATCTTGATTCATAAATTATGAGAACACCTACACGGAAAAAATGTGTCGGTAAAGAAGTCACGAACTAGTAGCTAGGTCTCGGATATGAGGAAAATTCATCGGATATTGATGTATTTTCTTAAATAATCTGAGAACTTTGAGAAAGAATTGACGAACTCAATGTGAAAATTCTAAAACGGTTCATCACTTTTTTTACGTGAATGATTACAAAAATATTGCGAGTGATTGGGAGAAGATTCTCAGAGCACTCACGAGCTTGTCCGACAAATCTGGGAACTAGGAAGTAGGTTCACCTGTACGTGACCCGCACACATGCTTGCCCAAACGCGCGGTGCGCAGGTAGCTCGTATGTGTGCTTCGAGCTCGTCGGATGAGTGGCTACAAGTTTTATAATACCTATTTTGTTTGGCCTCTATGGCTGCGCGTGTTTACACACTCCTGGTTTATGTTTAGAAACTTGGTGAGTCAGCAGTCTTTGAGTGTTCAAATCTTCTGAGTTGCGAATTTATAAATTGAATATAAATTAAATCGCACAAATAAAATTTTTCCTTTTTATATTTCAGTCTGAAATTTTCAGGAACTGTTCGTAGAAGACTTTGAAATTTATTCATACATTTCTCATAGAAATAAGGGTGTAATGTTTTATTTTTTGATCTCGTATCCGAGACCTAGCTACAAGTTCGTGATTTTTCCACGGATGAATTTTTTCCGTGCAAAGGTGAGTTGATTACCAATTTGTTTAAAAAAGCTTTATGGTCTGGTAGATAACTTAATTTTAATTCTCCTCATTTGTATCGTCAAACGGTCGACCTAAGTAAGAGTTTAATTGATAGATGCAATAAATTGAGTGATATAAAATTCAGGAAAGAAAATTTGGATCAAATTAAAATCCCATTAGTTCAAGATAATTATCTTCTTCCTTTAATAAATATTCTTATTTGAGAACGAATTCATGAAATCTATACTGGTTCTAGTAAGCAAAATAACTGGATTGACACGTACAAAAAATCGGATCTAAAACTTACGTTACCTTTTGTTCAAGGACTCTCGGAAAGTTTGAGCAAATCGTTAAAAAAAATTTAACATGAATGTTTATTTTAGCGATCAAGTCACTCTTAACATTTTGTTACTTAATCAAAAAGATATTGATGACACCGCAAATTTTTCTGGAATTGTTTATCTCATTAAATGTAACTGCTGTAAAAAAGTGTATATTCGTGAAAGAGGTAGAACATTGAAAACTAGAGTTTCGAAACATGAAAGAGATTGTGGAGTTGGAAATTTGAATACCGGTCTATTACAACATTTTTGGAACGCAAACCATTACTTTGATTTTGTTTTTAACAATATTAAAATTCTGGGTAGAGACAAAAATACTTATAAAAGACGAATAATAGAATCCATTTTTATAAACAAATATGACAATTTTTCTATTAACTCTCAGACAGACATTATGAATGTCAACAAAATATTTCAAAGTATTACAAAATAATCAAAAACCAATTTAAAATCCAGTTGCTTTGGCGCGCTTTCCTCATTTGCGATTCAATAAAATGACGCCTTTATTCTGTATTAATGAATTTACCGCCACGGTGTTTTTCTCTTGTATACTCTGTCATATGTTCGTCGCTTGTGCCAAAACATTATAAAGATTTTGTTATTTCTAATTTAATATGTAGTCTCCATCTAAAAAAGCCTCTTCAATTTTTTAGGCTTTTTCTACGATACGATATTATATAATTGTTTTTTAAATTTGAGTCACATTTTAGAATTATTTTTGAATTAGACCATAATCTATTGACATGTTGTTGACTCCAAAATTGAAAAAATTTGTTTCTTAAAAGATGCCAAACACATGTATTTTTAATTCTATTACATTTACACAGTGATAGCCAAAACGTCAGTATGATTAATGAACAAACTCTTTAGTAATTTCGTTTATTATTTCTTTCACTTCCGTGAAGACGGTAAGACCTACAAAATAATACTCACGCATGTTTTCATTGACGGTCGAAGAAAGGCTTGATTTGATTCTTATCAAACCTGATTGTTAGGCTGAATATTTTCTCATGTACGATATTTTTTAGGGAAATCCAGGTCATTTTTTAGTAACTGTCAACGAGAAATTCAATGGTGACCTTAATTTTGATCCTAATGATCGCCTTCAAGGGTTTTTCAAGGTCAACTTTTTTTTTAAACGGAAACCCCCTTTTTCGCCGGCAATAGATAGAGCAGGACATTTTAGGTTTAAATATGTACTCAGGTCATAAACAGGTACATTGTAACCTTGAAGGTCACTCTAAGGTCATTTGATCTTAAACGAGGCCTGCATACCTCTGGGAATAGAAGCTTTTCAAATTTTTATTGTAACGAGCATAGTTACTAATTTTAACAACGCGCATTCAGTAGCGGCCTGAAGCATAACCTTGACGATGACATTTAAGGTCATTTTAAGGTCAAAATTTGTTTCCCATTGGAAACCCCCTTTCAAGGTTACAATGTACGCATGTATGAACTGGGTACATATTTGAACCTGAAATTTCCCGCTCTATAGATTGCCAATGTAAAAAGGGGAGTTTCCATTTTTTTTAAATTGACCTTGAAAAACCTTTGATGGTCATTGTGAAGATCAAAATAAAGGTCACTCCTACATTCATCGTTGAAGGTTACTTTAAGATTGACCTTGACCTCCCAAAAACATATCTTGCCTGAGAAATTATTCAGTCGTCCCGGGACTTTTGTGACACCCGGTATAGTTCATATATATACTTCTGTTATACCTCAACTACACTTTACTATATCTCAGCAATACTTCAGCTATCCTATTTAAATATAATTTCAGTATGGGATTGTCTCAATTACCATGTACGTTTTATATTTCTGAGAGTCAATGATTGATCAATCCCATACCTATGATTTTTGCCCTGAAAATTTCAGAAATCCCGCAACTTTCTAGCACTAATCTACGAAAAGATAGTTATAAACAATAGTAAATTGCTTAGGCAACTGTTTGTTAACTTGCATCAATCATAATCTCACTAAGTAAACAGTGAACAAAAACTTAAAAAATCAGAAAATCCGCAACTATCCAGCATTACTATAGGAGAATAGTTATGAACAATACTGATTTATTTGAAGAAGTATTCTTATTGAACTACATTAACTATTACCTCACTATAAGTGAGCAGTGAACACAAAGTTTCGTATTTAAAAAAAAACCGCAACTTTCGAGCATTATACAAAGAGAATATTAATAAAAATAACAATACATTTATTGAACAATTATGTTTGTTAACTTGAATTAGTTAGTATCTCATTCTAATCAAAAAGTGGACAAAAAGTGCCAAATTTTGGAACAAACTGTAACTTTCTAACATTTTTCTAAGAGAATATTGTTATAAATAATAATAAATGGTTTATACTCACCAAAAACTCCCGTTACACAATTTTTCACTTATGGGGTTTTTCTGGGATCATATAAAACAGATTTATGGGGGTGACATTTTAGAAGTAATTTTTAATATCATATTCTACGGCTAATTGTGAAAAGAAATGTTAAGTCTCAACTCGATTCTCTTAA
Source organism: Andricus quercusramuli (assembly GCA_932178445.1). Classification (NCBI taxonomy): domain Eukaryota; kingdom Metazoa; phylum Arthropoda; class Insecta; order Hymenoptera; family Cynipidae; genus Andricus; species Andricus quercusramuli. The sequence goes on from CAKNXH010052358.1 coordinate 22,963, forward strand.
TATTAAACATTATGAATAAAATTTACGAAAGATTCTTTTTTTGAAAAATACGTGTTAAACTTCATGGGGCTTGCGGAACCTATGAATATTTTCTTTTTTTTTCCTAAACGTATCCATTTCTTGTGGATTCGAACAAATTTGGGAGCGATATGCATGACAATTCGAGAGAACAAAATTGGAGCCACCATAGACTACTCCACGTAGGAACCTCCTGCTGCACTATTTGTTAAAAATCACACTTCATTTTACAACTTGTACTTTGCAATGCAATAATTTATGAAAATATTTTGAAATACTGAAAATGGACAATTTCGAAATCAAAATGTTTGAATAAAATATTCAAATTTCAAACCTATTGATGGTAATCTTATTGATGCATTATACCTCTAAATTTAAAATTAAAAAATTTTAGACCATCTAATAAGGAGTATTTTAATTTTAGACTATTGGGTTTGGAACATTTCTAAGTCAAAATTGAATAACATATTTTTATAATTTCAATTTGTAACATGTAGAAGGAAAAAATGTTAGAATCAGACGTTGTAAACTATGTATAATTTAAAAGTAATTTGATAAGTGATATTAAAAAACTTATTGCATATAGGTTCATTTTCTTAGGAATTTAGAAAATTCCCGGTTAAAAAGTGAAATCCCAATAATTCTACAATTTTCTATATTATATGTTCTAGAGATCCTCTAGGGAGAGTTGAGACACGTTTCCCCCTCCAATGCTCGCCGCTGTACCGGAACTTGATATTTCACTGCGGCGCGAAAAGTTCGAAAAATTACGTGTAGCGCAATACGTGACAGCACGCGAGCGAGCCTAGAGAAATATTCGTGTTTAAGCAAAAGGATCAAAAAATGAAAACTGCGTCATGTAGGCCCATTATTTATTATAACTAATTTCACTGAATTTATTTATATTGAAGCTATGATGTGTGAAGTGATATGCGAGTTTTGTAATTAATAAAGAAGTTAAAAAGAGGTTGTGTATAACCTACTTTCCGAAGAAAAATATTGAAAATATTTTTGTGAGATTTAACTGTTTTGCAAAAATGGTAAATTGCTGTATTTTATACTGCAATAATTTATCTAAAAACGGGTTTTTCTAGAAACAAATTCCGCGAGATCCTAAACTTCGAGAATTGTGGATTCAGAATATCAATCAAGCAGATTGGAAAGCAACTGACAAGTCATGAAAGATGCAATTTCAGAGTTCACCAGTGAGTAAAAGAAAATTAATTAACACTGTTTTCGTAAAATTGAACAAATCTTCATCCTTTCCTACAATTTATTTTTACTTTCTTTGTATGTATAACCTTATCCAACCAAAGCTTTGCTTTCAACCTACGAAATGTATTTATTTATCAAATATCATTTATGGAAATTTGTATAATATATGTCTGAAAGTGATATTTAATAACATTTCATTTATTTTAAATGTTTAATTCAAAAATATTCTCTTTATTTTGTATTAAATCTGTTGTGGAATCAACACTCTATTTGAAAATCGCGCCATTTTTAGAAAAGCGGGTTCCGGTACAGCGGCACCAATCAGAATTTGAGTACCCCGCGTCTCAACTCTCCCTTGAGGATCTCTAATATGTTCCAGTGGCGTATCTATCGGTGTTCTAATGTGTTCCATGGAACACCCCAATTGGCACTGGACCATCCTCAGGACGTCTTTAAAACGTGTAACAAAGTCCGCGAACATTGAAGTCGATGTTACAGAAACGGCGAAAAGCCGTTCTTAATACGTCTGCGTGACGTCTAATGCCCGGCATTTTGTTGTTTTTTGGATGTCCTGAAACGTAGACGAAATTTCCCTATACAAAGTACATGGTACTTTGTAAGAACGTTAGTTTTTAAATTTTGAAAGTATCAGAATATATGTTTTATGAACGTTTCTAGTATTTGACAAAAATTTTTTATCTGATATATCATTAAAACTAACTAAAAAAAAGATTTCTGACGAATTTTTAAAATTAATAGAACTTAAATGAAGGAAGAATAAAACTGTTTCCATATTTTATTCACAATTCGTATTGTATTTTTTAAAACTCAGCTAACAGAATTACAATGACTATAATTAGCTATAATACTATACTTCGAAGTAAATGTTTTATCACACTTCGTACTTTTTTCAATAAACTTTCAATATAATTAACACGTTTACCCATTTCAATTTTGAATTCAAATCTCAGTTGTCTAACTATGATTAATGTAAATATTTTAAATATAAGAATGAAGTACAGCGTATTTGCGATGTCGTAGAAACCAATATTGTATAAATTAGATTAAATAATATACTTTTTAGTAACATTTAGCACACGGATTGAGGAAGACGTAGGCAAGATGAGCATACGATTCTTCTCTACGTATAATTAACTGGTCTGTTCCTTGCTCGCTTATCAATTTCTGCGGTAACACGGGTGCCCGATCTTCGCAACCAATTCATGATTGTATCGCTTACTTCTTGGTCCGTGCTTTCCGGGTATTTTGAAATTAATACTTCTGTAATTATGAAAAAAGAAATTCAAACTTTGAACTAGATATTTAAAACGGGTTTAAAGTTAGTTATAAATAGAGAAAAGCAGACTTATTTCACTCACGGACTATAGTCGATGCTATCGCGGTTGTACCAAATCTCAAATTATTTTTAAGACCATACCAGGAATAATCCCGTGCCAAAGAATCCGTCAAAACTTGCCTCATGACGTTGCTCGCAGCATTCTTCGCATCTTTCCCTCCTCGTTTCTTTATTCTATTTCTCTGTAAAAAATAATTTTCACATCTTTACTGTAAAGTTTTTGAGGATCACATGCT
>CAKNXH010052359.1:7574-22859 GCA_932178445.1 Andricus quercusramuli
ATATATATATATATATATTTAATGATATATAGATAATAAATGAGAGCCGGTCGCCATGGGGCCTGGTCGTGACCCAACCTGTCGATCGTCGAGGACTCGAGGTTATATTGCGACTTGATATCTTGCGCTTCGTCGAGATTGCTGATAGTTTGGTCACTTCCTTGATTCATATTTCGAAAGACAGTCGTGCACCTTGTTTTCTGCCATCTATAGCTGTCATATCAAACAAAAGCTCCGTTATGAAGCGCTAAAAAGCGTCAAATTCATATCTAGCATCCACGTTCATATGTATTATATATATATATATATAGATATTATATTCTACACTGAGAAAAATGGATTATGGGTAATTGTCAAATTCAAAGTCAGTTCTTTTTTGTTCATTTCTGTTCCTATTTACTTGAATTCAATATAATAACACCCGGAGCGTCATTACCGTACGGCGTCATTAACGTACGGCGTCATTACCGTACGGCGTCATCTGTTTACAACACAAGAATCAATATACAATCATTTGCATTAAAACATTCAAATAATTTTTACCTCATATTTTTCTGCAAATTTGAATTATTAATAACCTTTCAACCTAATTTCACAAGAAATTAAAAATTGGAATACACATGATTTTTAAATCAGAATGCAGATACTCATTTCACATCGCAAAAATTACATAATTGAAATAAGAGGTACTTTACATTCAAAACATGAAAAGGATTATACTATCATTTTTCATTGAAACATTCACATCTTTTTTACTTTGATTTTTTTCATTTTCATTCTCATTTGTGAAATTTTCATTCATTAGAAACCTTTTCATATTCATTTGCTCATTTCACAAAAATTCGTCCATATTTACATACAATTTTGAAAATTAAATTCAGATACTCATTTCACAACATCAAAGACATTTTAAATAGAAACAAACTTTTTATACATATAAATTATAGCTAATATTCAATTACATAACCGTAACATAAATAGTCAATTTATGTCACCTAATGGAAAAAATGAAATTCAATCTTCATATAATTCAATATTGTTGGAAAAAGAATAAGCTAATAATGAATTATTCTGTTTAAAACATGAAATATACACTATAATTTTCATTGAAACATTCACATCATTTTTATTTTGTTTTTTTTTTCATTTTCGCTCTTATTTTTGAAATTTTGATTCAAGAAAAAATTCAGATACCCATTTCACAACATCAGAGACATTTTAAATAAAAATAAACATTCATTATACAAATCATATTCAATATTCAATTATATAATATCTAATCATATAATTTAAAAATTACTTAATCCGGTTTACAACATAAAAAGCATTACACAATTATTGTCATTGAAACATTCTAATAATGTTCACATGATGTGTTTCTCTAAATTTGAAATTTCATTTTAATACATTTTATTATTATTATTATTTCAATTTGTCAAAAGCTTTTGAATTGATTAAGAAAATTTAAATAAATGTATGTATGTATAAATCATTTTGAAAATTGAATGAAGATACTCATTTCACAACATCACCAACAAATTTCAGAAAAGCATATAATTGCAATAGAAGTATTTTGAAGGAAAATAAACTTTTATTATAAAAATAATAGCCAATATTAAACTACATAACCTTGAAGTATATAATCAATTTATCTTACTCTATTTAAAAATAATTGGAATTCAAGAATTTGTAAATGTAAGCATCAATATACATCGCTAAATCATTAACAAATTCATACCTATGATTTGAAAAATCATATTCTGATCCGATTCACAGTTCTCAGTATAAAAATTAATAAACATGTATTTGCACTGGAATGTTAGAATGCATTTTCATAGAAAATAAGTGTGTCAGAATACACTGCTGAATAATTAAAACATATGTACATGTCATTTTGAAAAATTGAATTTAAATACTCATTTCACAGCCATTTTCGTAAATCTGCGTGAATCAAGAAACATCATTAAAACGTCATCATATTAGAGTCTCACTTTAAAATGAGATCAAGAACATAATGAAATATTCACTTGTTCGCGAATCATAACAAAAAATGTGGAAGCACTCGATTTTAAATCTTGTGTTAACGTGCGAAAAACCACAAACCAAAAAATGTATAGTCACCATGAATGGACCGTCCGATTTTCGTCATGGTTATGCTTCCACATTTTTCATGGCAATTAGAGAACCAGTAGATAATTCATCATGTTCCTTAACTCATTTTAAAGATGATACTTCCAACTTTGATTCCGACAACCTTCCATTTTTTCCATTTCCTTCTCTGAAGCGTGCAAAAAGTGGAATTTGATAATCGAGGATTGGTCGCAAACATTTCAAAATAATTATATGGATTGCGTATTTGAGCTGGATGTCACAATCATAATAGGATAGATGCAAATGTCATGAAGGTTAACATAGTTAGTACATCCTTATATGGGATTGCATACGACTTTTTGTAAGGAATATTCTAAACGTAAGAGTAAGTTATAAATGTATCAATATTAATATTTTTCAAGTGTATATAATGCATTTCCGCAATTATGTTTCATCCTTTCATCGATTGAAGATCTTTTATTTTCTCGAAATAAAATCAACTATCCAAAATTTTGGACTTTATCTTATTTCGTTGTGAATATGCACCATTGTTAACCTTCCTGACATTTCCACCAATTCTATCATAACCATGACGTCCTGCTAGAATACTCAATTATAATAGAGGCCGATATTAAATGACATAACATAATAAAGATCCTCAAATGCAAACATTCTTATATACCAATAAGAGCAATAATACAGATATGTAATCCTCTGTAATTGATTAGGAGACTGTCGGATTAATAAAATATGAAATGATATGATGTAGCCGTATAAAGTGATGATCGTAAAAGATTGAAAAGATGTAAATCTCATAATTTTCCGGGCTTATGCTGAGCACAATCAGCCAAATTGCCGTGTACTTCACTCTCGGTACAGCTATATAATTGTCGATTTCCAAAGCGTTGTTCAGACGTGAGAATGGACCACCTACGTGTTTCAACAATGCCCCACCTCGTATAATGACGCTTCCCGGCTGATGACCTTGTTCTTCTTGAGATCTTCAGTATTATAAACTTCCTCTTCCTGGGGGCCACTTATTACTTATTACTCATATCAGTTATCCCATGTGCCAGAATTTTATATTATAATCATATCAGGGGAATGCAGTACGGGGTGGACAGAAAACACTCAGTGAAAAAATTTGCTTGAAGAAATCGTTTCTTTACCATTGTTTTTTTCAGCCAACACAAAAATACATTTAAAATTAAAAAAACATATATTTGATCTTAAAAACTGATGTAGTTTACGCGACATATGATTCAGGCACGATCCTGTACGTTTGGTTTACTTTTATCAGTTACAAGTGTTTCATTATGGATATGGAAACCTGTGACGGTAAAGTCTGTCATGAGTACAGGCTTCAAACTCTTTCCCCTATTCCCCTTTTCTGAAGAATTCCTCCTTTTTCTCAAATTTTTCAAGAAACTTCTCCTTTTTCCCCTTTTTCAAGATTTTTTGCTTAAATACGAACTGGAAAAATAGAACCCAACAAGAAAATCTGACTATTTTTGGTTCAGAATTTAGCTCTATTTTTGTTCAAATTCAATTATTTTGTTGTAAATTCAACCATTGCGTTAAAAGGTTATCATTTTTGTATCGAAAATTCAACTCTTATCTTGAACATTCGCTCTTTTGGGTGGATAATTCACCATTTGGTAAAAAAAGTCATCTTTTTTGTAAAAGTTAACTTCTTTCAATTGAAAAATCTGCAATAATATTTTTGGTTTGAAAATTCAACTGTTTAGTAGAAAAATCACCTTTTGGCTTGAAAATTGCACAAATTGGTTGGAATTATTTTTATTTCTGGACTATAAAGAATCGTCCTTGGTTGCAAATTTGTTTTCCTGGTTTTAAAATTCGTCGTTTTTGGTTGAACATTAATTTTTACAACCGGAAGTGTAATTAATCTATTTTTTATTGAAAATTGATCTTGTTCAATTGGGAATTTAATTATTTGGTTGCATATTCAACTGCTTCCTTAACATTAACCTGCTATTCATTTTATTGAAAATTCAACTGTTTTGTTGAAAATTATTATATATTTTTTTTTTTGAATATTCATCTTTGCAGGTGGAAAATTCAACTTTTAGGTAAAAAATTCGACTTTATTGTTAAAAATTAGTCTCTTTTGTTTCAAGGTTTAACTACAGTTAAAAATTAGTTTTCTTTAGTTGAAAATTGATCATTTTATTTGAAAATTTATTTCTTTAGTTCAAAATTGTTAATTTTATAAGTTGGGAACTAATTTTTTTAATGTAAATTAATTTCTGTGGTTAAAAATTTTACTACTTTGTTAAAAATTTATTTTCTAGTTCGAAAAGTAATTTTTTACTGGGAATGTCATTGATCTATATTTTTAATTCAAAATTTAACTTTTTTAGCTGAACATTTAACTATTTGGTGGCAAATTGATCTGTTTTGTAGAAAAATAATGTACTTTGTTGAAAATTCGTATCTTTTGTTATCAACTTAATCTTCTTGATTGAAAATTATTTTTTTTTACTGAAAATGTACGTTCATATTTTTTCGATTGTGACACAATATTAATTTAAGAGCTTATATATTTTCGACCAAACGTCGTAAAAAAATTCTGATATGTTGAAAATTACGCGGAATTAATACGATAATGAGGATAGTCGCATTTTTTTAACTGTAAACTAAGGTGTCAAATCTTTGAATAAATTTCGGAAATATTTGCAAAATATTTGAAATATTTGTTAATATTTGTTCATATTTGTGAAATTATTTGAATTTTTGCGAAATTTTTCGGAAATCTTTGAAATCTATCAGAAATCTTCGCGAAATATTACAAACCTTTGTGCTCGCCTTTATGAAATCTTTGAAATCCTTGTGAAATAATTAAGGTCGTTGTGAATTCTTTGTGAATTCTTCAAAAATCTTGGTGAAATTTTTGAAATCTTTGTGAAATCATTAGAAAATCATTGAAATCTATCTGAAATTTATGCGAAATATTTGAAATCCTAGTGAAATCTTTGAGAAATCTTTGTAAAATCTCTGCGAAATATTTTAAATCTTTGTGAAATATTTTTGAAATATTTTTAAACTTTGTGAAATCTTTCGGAAGTCTCTGGAATCTTTGAAATCTATCTTAAATCTTCGCGAAACATTAAAAACCTTTGTGAAATCTTTGAAATATTTGTGAAGTGATTAAAATCGTTGTGAATTCTTTGTAATTCTCTAAAAATCTTGGTGAAATTTTTGAAATCTTTGTGAATTCTTTGAGAAATTATAGAAATCTTGGTGAAGTATTTTTAATCTATCCGAAATCTTTGAAATCTTTGCGAAATTTTTTAATTTTTAATTTTTGTGAAAGCTTTGAGAAATGATTGAAGTCTTTGTGAAGTCTTTCAAATCTTAGAAATGTATCTGAAATCTTTGTGAAATATTAAAAATCTTTGTGAAAGCTTTGTGAGATCTCTGTGAATTCTTTAAAACTCTTTGGGGAATATTTAAAATATTACTGAAATATTCGATAATATTTGTGAAATCATTGAAATCTTTGTTGAATTTTTTTAATCCATCTGAACTTTTGTGAAATTAAAAAAGTCTTTCTTAAATCTTTGAAATCTATCCGGAATCTTTTTAATCTTTGTGAAATCTTTAAAATCTATCTGAAATATTTGAAATGTTTGTGAAATCTTTGTAAAATCTTAGAAATCTTCGCGAAATATTTGAAATCTTTATGAAATCTTTGTAAAATCTTAGAAATCTATCTGAAATATTTGCGAAATATTTGAAATCTTTGTGAAATGTTTTTGAAATATTCGGTAATATTTGTGAAATTATTGAAATCTTTGTTGAATTTTTTTAATCTATCTGAAATTTTTGTGAAATGAAAGAAGTCTTCGTGAAATCTTTGAAATCTATCTGAAATCTTTGCTAAATACTTGAAATGTTTGAAATTTTTGGGAAATCATTAAAATATTTGAAAAATATTTGTAAAACCTTTGTGAAATCTTTGTGAATTCTTCAAAAATCTTTGCGAAATATTTAAAATATCTTCTAAATATTCGGTAACATTTGTGAAATTTCTTAAATCTTCGAGAAATGATTGATGTCTTTGTGAAGTCTTTTAAATATAACCGAAATCTTTGCGAAATATTTGAAATCCTAGTGAAATCTTTGATAAATCTTTGTAAAATCTCTGCGAAATAGTTTAAATCTTTGTGACATTTTTTAAATCTTTGTGAAATCTTTGAGAAATGATTGAAGTCTTTGTGATGTTTTTTAAATCTATCTGAAATCTTTGAAATCTATCTGAAATTTTTGCGAATTTTTCGAAATCTTTTTGAATTCTTTACAAATCTTTGAAATATTTGGTAATATTTGTGACATTTTTTTAATCTTTGTGAAATTTCTCAGGAATGATTGAAGTCTTTGTGAGGTCTCTTAAATATGTCCGAAATCTTTGAAATTTTAGTGAAATCTTGGAAATCTTTGTAAAATTTTTGCGAAAAATTTTTAAGCTTTGTGAAAAATTTGTGACATTTTTTAAATCTTTGTGAACTCTTTGAGGAATGATTGAAGTCTTTGTGACGTATTTTAAATCTATGCAAAATCTTTGAAATCTTCGCGAATTTTTCGAAATCTTTGTAAATTCTTCACAAATCTTTGAAATATTTTTGAAATATTCGATAATATTTGTGACATTTTTTTAATCTTTTTAAAATTTTTGAGGAATGATTGTAGTCTTCGTAAAGTCTTTTAAATCTATTCCAAACTCTTTGCGAAATATTTGAAATCCTAGTGAAATCTTTGAGAAATCTTTGTAAAATCTTTGCGAAATATTATAAATCTTTGTGAAATATTTGTGAAATTTTTTAAATCTTTGTGAAATCTTTGAGAAATGATTGAAGTCTTTATGAAGTATTTTAAATCTATCTGAAATCTTTGAAATCTTTGTGAAATCTTTGAAATCTTTGGGAAATCATTCAAATATTTGAAAAATCTTTGTAAAATCTTTGTGAAATCTTCGCGAAATCTTTGTGAATTCTTCAAAAATCTTTGGGAAATATTTGAAATATTTTTTTAATATTCGTTAATATTTGTGAAATTTTTTTAATCTTATTGAAATCTTTGTTGAATTTTGGAAATCTATCTGATATTTTCTTGAAATGTAAGACGTCTTCGTGCAATCTTTGAAATCTATCTGAAATATTTGCTAAATACTTGAAATCTTTGTGAAATCTTTGAAATCTTTGTGAAGTCTTTGAAATCTTTGAAATTTTTGGAAAATCATTAAAATATTTGTAAAATCTTTGCGAAATCTTTGTGAATTCTTTAAAAATCTTCGCGAAATATTTGAAATTTTTTTAAATATTCGGTAATATTTGTGAAATTTCTTGAATCTTTGAGAAATGATTGATGTCTTTGTGAAGTCTTTTAAATCTATCTGAAATCTTTATATGAAATCTTTGAAATCTATCTGAAATCTTTGCGAAATTTTTGAAATCTTTGTGAATTTTTTACAAATCTTTGAAATATTCGGTAATATTTGTGACAATTTTTTCATCTTTGTGAAATTTTTGAGAAATGATTGAAGTCTTTGTGAAGTCTTTTAAATCTGTCCGAAATCTTTGCAAAATATTTGAAATCCTAGTGAAATCTTTGAAATCTTTGTAAAATCTTTACGAAATACTTTTAGTCTTTGTGAAATATTTGTGACATTTTTTAAGTCTTCGTGAAATCTATCTGAAATCTTTGTGAATTCTTTACAAATTCTTGAGATATTTTTGATATATTCGATTATTCGGTAATATTTGTGACATTTCTTTAATCTTTGTAAAATTTTTTAAGAATGATTGTAGTCTTTGTGAAGTCTTTTAAATCTATCTGAAATCTTTGAATTCTATCTGAAATCTTGGCGAATTTTTCGAAATCTTTGTGAATTTTTCAAAATCTTTTAAATATTTTTGAAATATTCAATAATATTTGTGACATTGCTTTAATCTTTGTGAAATTTTTGAAAAATGATTGAAGTCTTTGTGAAGTCTTTTAAATCTATCCGAAATCTTTGAAATCTTTGCGAATTTTTCGAAATCTTTGTAAATTCTTTACAAATTTTATGAAATACTTTTGAAATATTCCGTAATATTTGTGACATTTTTCAAATCTTTGTGACATTTTTTAGGAATGATTGAAGTTTTTGTGAATTCTTTCAAATCTGTTCGAAATCTTTGCGAACTATTTGAAATTCTAGTGAAATCTTTGAAATCTGAGAAATCTTTGAAAAATCTTTCCGAAATATTTCAAAGCTTTGTGAAATATTTGTGACATTTTAAAAATTGTTGTGAAATCTCTGAGGATTGATTGAAGTATAATTTGTGAAGTCTTTTAAATCTATCCGAAATCTTTGAAATCTGTCTGAAATCTTTGCGAATTTTTTGAAATCTTTGTGAATTCTTTGAAAATCTTTGCGAAAGATTTGAAATATTCGGTAATATTTGTGGAATTTTTCAAATCTTTCTCAAATCTTTTAGAACTGATTGAAGTCATTGTGAAGCCTTTGAAATCTTTACGAAATTTTTGAAATCTTTGTGAAATCTTTTTGAAATCTTTGTGAAATCTGTGTGAAATCTTTTTAAAATCGTTGCAAAAATTTTGTGAAATCTTCGTGAATTCTTTAGAAATCTTTGCGAAATATTTTTGGAATTCAGTAATATTTGTCAAATAATGGAAATCTTTGTTGAATTTTGGAAAACTATAATCTGAGATTTTTGTGAAATGTAAGAAGTCTTCGTGAAATAATTGACATCTATCAGAAATATTTGCTAAATACTTGAAATCTTTGTGAAATCTTTGAAATCTTTGGGAAATCATTAAAATATGTATAAAACCTTTGTGAAATCTTTGTGAAATCTCTGTGAATTCTTTAAAAATCTTTCCGAAATATTTGAAATATTTTCTAAATATTCGGTAATATTTGTAAAATTTCTTGAATCTTCGAGAAATGATTGATGTCTTTGTGAAGTATTGTAAATCTATCTGAAATCTTTATATGAAAATTTTGAAATCTATCTGAAATCTTTGCGAAATTTTTGAAATCTTTGTGAATTCTTTGAAAATCTTTGCGAAATATTTGAAATATTTGGTAATATTTGTGGAATTTTTCATATCTTTGTGAAATCTTTGAGAAATGATTGAAGTCTTTGTGAAGTCTTTAAAATGTATCCGAAATCTTTGGCAAATATTTGAAGTCCTAGTGAAATCTTTGAAATCATTGAGAAATCTATCTGAAAACTTTGCGAATTTTTAAAAATCTTTGTGAATTCTTTACAAATCTTTAAAATATTTTTGAAATATTCGGTAATATTTGTGACAATTTTTTGATCTTTGTGAAATTTTTGAGAAATGATTGAAGTCCTTGTGAAGTCTTCCAAACGTATCCGAAATCTCTGCAAAATATTAGAAATTCTAGTGAAATCTTTGAAATCATTGAGAAATAAATCTGAAATCTTAGCGAATTTTTTGAAATCTTTGTGAATTCTTGAAAAATCTTTGAAATATTTTTGAAATATTCGGTAATATTTGTGGCATTTCTTTAATCTTTGTAAAATTTTTGAGGAATGATTGTAGTCTTTGTGAAGTCTTTTAAATCTATCCGAAATCTTTGCGAAATATTTGAAATCCTAGTGAAATCTTTGAGAAATCTTTGCGAAATATTTTAAATCTTTGTGAAACATTTGTGACAATTTAAAAAATTTTTGTGAAATCTTTGAGCAATGATTGAAGTATAATTTGTGAAGTCTTTTAAATCTATCCGAAATCTTTGAAATCTGTCTGAAATCTTTGCCAATTTTTCAAATCTTTCTCAAATCTTTGAGAACTGATGAAAGTCATTGTGAAGCCTTTGAAATTGTTACGAAATTTTTTAAATCTTTGTGACATCTTTGTGAAATCTTCGTAAAATCGTTGCAAAACTTTTGTGAAAGTCTTCGTGAAATTATTGACATCTATCAGAAATATTTGCTAAATACTTGAAATCTTTGTGAAATCTTTGAAACCTTTGTGAAATCTTTGTGGATTCTTCAAAAATCTTTGTGAAATATTTGAAATATTTTCTAAATATTCAGTAATATTTGTGAAATTTTTGGAATCTTCGAGAAATGATTGATGTCTTTGTGAAGTATTTTAAAACCATCTGAAATCTTTATATGAAATCTTTGCGAAATTTTTGAAATCTTTGTGAATTCTTTGAAAATCTTCGCGAAAGATTTGAAATATTCGGTAATATTTGTGGAATTTTTCAAATCTTTCTGACATCTTTGAGAAATTATTGAAGTCTTTGTAAAGTCTTTTAAATGTATCCGAAATCTTTGCGAATTTTTTGAAATCTTTGTGAATTCTTTACAAATCTTTGAAATATTTTTGAAATATTTGGTAATATTTGTGAAATTTTTTTAATCTTTGTGAAATTTTTTAGGAATGATTGTAGTTTCTGTGAAGTCTTTTGAATCTATCTGAAATCTTTTTGATCTATCTGAAATCTTTCTGAATTCTTTAAAAATCTTTGAAATATTCTTGAAATATTCGGTAATATTTGTGACATTTTTCTAATCTTTGTGAAATTTTTCAGGAATGATTGAAGTCTTTGTGAAGTCTTTTAAATCTATCTGAAATCTTTGAAATCTATCTGAAATCTTTGTGAATTTTTCGAAATCTTTGTGAATTCTTTACAAATCTTTGAAATATTCGGTAAGTCTTTCAAATCTATCCGAAATCTTTGCAAAATATTTGAAATCCTAGTGAAATCTTTGAAATCATTGAGAAATCTATCTGAAAACTTTGCGAATTTTTAAAAATCTTTGTGAATTCTTTACAAATCTTTAAAATATTTTTGAAATATTCGGTAATATTTGTGACATTTTTTCAATCTTTGTGAAATATTTAAGGAATGATAGTAGTCTTCGTGAAGTCTTTCAAATCTATTTGAAATCTTTGAAATCTATCTGGAATCTTTGTGAATTTTTGAAATCTTTGTGAAATCTTTTTGAAATCTTTGTGAAATCTTTGTAAAATCGTTGCAAAACTTTTGTGAAATCTTTGTGAATTCTTTAAAAATCTTCGCGAAATATTTGAAATATTTTATAAATATTCGGTAATATTTGTGACATTTCTTGAATCTTTGAGAAATGATTAATGTCTTTGTGAAGTCTTTTAAATCTATCTGAAATCTTTATATGAAATCTTTGAAATCTATCTGAAATCTTTGCAAATTTTTTGAAATCTTTGTGAATTTTTTACAAATCTTTGAAATATTTTTGAAATATTCGGTAATATTTGTGACAATTTTTTAATCTTTGTGAAATTTTTGAGGAATGGTTGTAGCCTTTGTGAAGTCTTTTAAATGTATCCGAAATCTTTGGAAAATATTTGAAGTCCTAGTGAAATCTTTGAAATCATTGAGAAATGTATCTGAAATCTTCGAGAATTTTTTTAAAATCTTTGTGAATTCTTGACAAATCTTTGAAATATTTTTGAAATATTCGGTAATATTTGTGACATTTTTTTAATCTTTGTGAAATTTTTGAGCAATGATTGTAGTCTTCGTGAAGTCTTTTGAATCTATCTGAAATCTTTTTAATCTATCTGAAATCTTTCTGAATTCTTTACAAATCTTTGAAATATTCTTGAAATATTCGGTAATATTTGTGACATTTTTCTAATCTTTGTGAAATTTTTGAGGAGTGATTGTAGTCTTTTTGAAGTCTTTTAAATCTATCTGAAATCTTTTTAATCTATCTGAAATCTTTGTGAATTTTTCGAAATCTTTGTGAATTCTTTAAAAATCTTTGAAATATTTTTGAAATATTCGGTAATATTTGTGACATTTTTTTAATCTTTGTGAAATTTTTGAGGAATAATTGTAGTCTTTGTGAAGTCTTTTAAATCTATCTGAAATCTTTTTAATCTATCTGAAATCTTTGTGAATTTTCGAAATCTTTGTGAATTCTTTACAAAAAATTCGAAATGTTTTAAAAATATTAATATTTGTGACATGTTTTTAATCTTTGTGAAATTTTTTAGGAATGATTGCAGTCTTTGTGAAGTCTTTTAAATCTATCCGAAATCTTTGAAATCTATCTGAAATCTTTGTGAATTTTCGAAATCTTTGTGAATTCTTTACAAATCCTTGAAATATTCGGTAATATTTGTGACATTTTTTTAATCTTTGTGAAATTTCTCAGGAATGATTGAAGTCTTTGTGAAGTCTTTTTAATCTATCTGATTTTTTTTTTAATCCATATGAAATCTTTGTGAATTTTTCGAAATCTTTGTGAATTCTTTACAAAAAATTCGAAATGTTTTAAAAATATTCGGTAATATTTGTGACATTTTTTTAATCTTTGTGAAAATTTTTAAGAATGATTGTAATCTTTGTGAAGTCTTTTAAATCTATCCGAAATCTTTGAACCCTATCTGAAATCTTTGTGAATTCTTTACAAAAAATTTGAAATGTTTTAAAAATATTCGGTAATATTTGTGACATTTTTTAAATCTTTGTGACATTTTTTAGGAATGATTGTAGTCTTTGTGAAGTCTTTTAATTCTATCCGAAATCTTTGTGAATTTTCGAAATCTTTGTGAATTCTTTACAAATCTTTGAAATATTCGGTAATATTTGTGACATTTTTTTTAATCTTTGTGAAATTTTTGAGGAATGACTGCAGTCTTTGTGAAGTCTTTTAAATCTATACAAAATATTTGTGAAATCTTTGAAATCTACCTGAAATCTGGAGTTAGGTCTATTATTTATTTGCCTAATTGATCTTTTCGACTTGAAATCCAATCATATTTTTTATTATAACTGGAAGGAGGTATAATGTTCTATTATTTAGAATCGAAAATTGCTGTTGAACTCATTTTGAATTTGTGTCAAATGGAATTATCCGATTTTTTTGTAATTTTAATACACATGTGTATACTAAATTTAATATTAATTGCGAATCATTTTAATGCTCTTTTTTCATAAAATTATTAATAATAAAATAGATTTCTTTTCGATCTTAAATTTAAAAAAAAAACTCCCTTCTTCAAAAGAGAATCCAAAATTGTATGTAAATCAGTAATTTCAAATTGAATGATACACGTACGTAATTGAGTTCGATGAAAGGAGGGGGGAGGGGAGGCTCTGGAGGCTTGCAGCTAGCAGCGCACCTGTTGCATCGCAATTGCGCGGTAAATTAAAAAGGCTGTCGCTCAAGTGACTTTTCCAGGAGCGTTTTTCACAAACAAGATCTGATTGGTGGTTATCATTGGAACGCGCCTGCGTATGACTCGGCGACGCATCGCGCAAGTACATGGAGACGCCCAAACGAGTTAATGCCCATTACGCGGTACATGCAACCGCCCATACACGCCAATTGCGCTTATTCTCATTCCGCCCGTTACTTTTTACCCACACGTACTTTTTTCAAGATCAATTTTGAATGAAAAACGAAATTTTCAAATTTTTAGTTTAAAAAATTGATTTTTTGACAAATTACATCAGTTTTCAAACAATTAGTTGAATTTTCAACCAAAAAGATGAATTTTCAAGTATGAAGTAAAATTGTCAACTAAAAAATATATATTTTTAGTTTTAAATAAAGGATATGTAACAATTCACATACATTTTTGACCAAATAGTTGAATTTTCAGCTTAAAAAGATCACTTTTCAACCAAGTAAGAAATAATCGAATTTTCAGTTTAGAAATTAAGTTCAAAGACAATACATGAGTTTCCAAAATATTAGTTAAGTTTTTAACAAAAAAGTTGAATTTTTGATCAAATTCGTCAATTTTAAAGGTAATAGGTAATAGTTGAATTTTTAACTGAAAAGTATCAATTTTCAGTTTAGAAACGAATTTCCAATAAAGTTCATACATTGTTAAACAAATAGTTGAATTTTTAATTTGAAAAGATAAGAAAATCTAACTTTCATTTAAAAAAATTAATTTTTAACAAAATCCACGAGTTTTCAACAAAATAGTTAAAATTTCAACTAAAAAACCTAATGTTCAATTAGATAGTAAAATTAAAAAAAAAAATTAGTTTTCAGTTGTAAAAAATTAATTTTAAATAAAATACATCCATTTTTAACAAAATAGAAATTTGCAGGATTTAAATTTATTTAAACAATAATTTTTAAACACAGAGATGAATCTTCAACTAAATAGTTGAATTGTTAACTCAAAAAAATATATTTTTAACCAAAAAAGAAATAATCGAATTTTCACTTTAGAAATTAATTTTTACGAAAATACATGAGTTTTCAACAAATCAGTCAAATTTTTCACCAAAAAGTTGAATTTTTAATCAAATACATCAATTTTAAAGTTAATAGTTGAATTTGTAACTAAAAAAATATTAATTTTCAGTTTAAAAACAAATTTTTAACGAAGTACGTACATTTTCAAACAAATAGTTGAATTTTTAATTTAAGAAGATGAGAAAATTAAATTTTGATTCAGAAATATTAATTTTTAACAACATCCATGAGTTTTTAACAGAATAGTTGAAATTTCAACTAACAAGCTTCATTTCCAATTGAATAGTAAAATTTTTAAATAAAAAATATTAGTTTTTAGTTTAAAAAAAATTAATTTTTAACAAAATACATCAATTTTCAATAAAATAGAAATTTAATGAAATTTAAATTTATTTAAACATTAAATTTCAAACAAAGAGATGAATATTCAACTAAATAGTTGAATTTTTAACTAAAAAAGATCAATTTTCAACCCGAAAAGAAATAATCGAATTTTCAGTTAAGAGAAATTTAAAAAAATTAATTTTTAACAACATCCATCAGTTTTCAACAAAATAGTTGAAGTCTCAACCAAAAAGCTTAATTTTCAATTGAATAGTTAAATTTTCAACAACAAAAATAGTTCTCAGCTTGAAAAAATGAATTTTTAACAAATATTGCATTAATTCTACACACAATAATTATAATTTCAACCAAAAAGATAAAATGTCTACGAAAAAGATGATTTTTCAACAGTACGTGAATTTTAATGTAAGAAATAGAATTTTTAACCAAACAATATTAATTTTCATTTTTAAAAGTTCATTTTCAACAAAATATATAAATGTTCAGCCGAATAGTTGAAATTTTAATTAAAAAGATCAATTTCCAACAAAAAAAGAAATAATCGAATTTTCAGTAGAAAAATTAATTTAAACAA
>CAKNXH010052360.1:0-12839 GCA_932178445.1 Andricus quercusramuli
GACTGAATAGATCTGTTTTTAGTTTGTTCATACCCTTCCCTACCTCTACTATTGCTAGTTCCTTGACCTCCTTCTTTATCTCGTCTAGAGTTAAAACCTCTTCCCTGACCTGCTTCAACTAAGTGGACGCGTGCGTTGCCCTTGTAAGGCATAAACCTCTTATTTATTATCCCTCTACTCATTCCAAATCTCTGACCTTCGTCATTTCTAGAATAAGAATTTTCATGGTTCGTATTTGGGTTGGTTCTTTCTCTACTCAGGTTACCCTCATATTTGGATTCCCATTCAGCAGCTCGGGCTGCATTTATTGCCTCTTGTAACGTTTTAGGTCGTTCTATCCCAGTGGTCGGCAAACTTTTTGCTCACTTTTCAGGTCTGGGCAGGCTGGACCCGGCTTAATTTTTTCTGCTACTTTCCGATCGGCTCACGGAGCTCAGTGCGGGTGCGCTCGCCCCAACGGGAGTCCTTTGTCCACAGGCAGGTCAAAGTAAGAAAATTTAAAAACTTTTAATTTTTCAACTAGCGATTTCAAAATAGTATAATCAGCATCTACGAATTTTTCCGATTCCAATGATATATTACTTGCCTAAGAAAGTTGAAAATTTGAAGGAGTTTAATATCAAAAAACTTCCGCTCAATATTCAATTTAATACTAAATGCTTCTCAAATTGTCAACCTTTATAGACAAATTACATATCGTTGAAATCGGAAAAATTCGCAGATTCCAAAAATATCATTTTCAAATCGCTAATTGAAAAATTAACGATTTTTACATTTTGTCAATTTGTTCTATTTTCCAACAAAGAACCCCTGAGAGAAGGGTCGGTCTGCCCAAGCTGTCAGGTACCTGCCCAGAAAGTAGGTCGTTGGGCAGCCCGGGCAGGGTAGCCTGCCCTGGGCAAGAGCGTGCCGACCACTGTTCTATCCTAACACGCAACGCTAATTCTTTTCTCAGGCCCATAACAAAATTTTCGTTTGCTGTATCCCGCGCCGACGCTACCATTCCGTATGCAATTTCTGCACTATTTTTCTCTTCGATTACTTCGATTATCTTTTTTAATATTTCTCCTACCCTTATGATCGATTCTAAAACAGATTCATCGACTTTTTGGGCTACTGTAGCTAACATTGAATTGAGCTGACTCAAATTCCTATGCTCGGTGTAAGCCAATTTAATGTGTTTTAATAAATCATCTAACGTTTTTATATCGTGATCTTGAAGAGACGTATCTGCTCCCCCCGTTATTCTGGATCTAATCATCCATAATAGGTGTACTCGATCTTTCGGGTGTATCGAATCTTGTACAAAACGACAGTCCCTAATAAATTTTGTGACAGGTACATTGTATCCATCGTAACTTTTTGGCAAGAAATCTAAAGCTGCTTTTAATGGTAAATAACTACTAGTCTGAATGCCCCCGGAGCTCCCAACAGGCGTTTGCCCCCCTGGCAATTCGCCTGATGACCTCGTTCTTACTAAATTTTCATTTTGAGAAATCATTTGAAGACTGGAAACACCTTGTTCATAATTTAATACGGACAACGGGGCCTGTCCAGTACCCTCCGTTGGATTTGAACTACCTGAACTCCCATTACCTAGCATACTCAAAGTTCCGGTCTGTGTTTGGCTAATTCCAGTCGAGACTTCTGTATTTACAATGAGCCCCCCTCCTGTTCCCTCTACGGAGTCACTCTCATTTCTTAACATTATTTCGGGTTCGGAATTCCCCTCCCCCACTTTTCCTACGGTCGAGGTTCTCGGTTCGTCACTCATTTTCTTTTTTTTTGTAACCCCTTTTACTTTATTTCTCTTTAACTATTCTTAATTTAAAGAAAGGTTGATTGGATTTTTACAATGGAAGCCGACTCACCTTCTGATGTTCTAGAAGTTCGCTAAGAAAAATATTTATAAATAAATTCAATCCTTTTCACGTTTATAAAATGAATTTCCTTTCATTAACACCTTTGTAGAATACTATTTCAACCTCACAAATTTTATTAAAAGGATTGAATTTTCACTTTCACAGTCTTCAATAGTCCCTCTTCTGTCCAGTTGATCCGTATTGCAATTCTTCTTCCTCCTCCTATCTTCTTCTCCCTCTGCCTGTCTTTCTCCTTCCTCTACCTTACGGTTCACGGAGAACGCCCTTTTTAATGCAGGTGCGTGGGCCCCGTGCCGCTTAACAACCCCGGCTTATGCCGTTATCGTTTCATGGAAACCTACGGAAAACCATAAAACAGGTCGCGGTATATCCGAACAATTCGTCCTTCCTTCCTCTCGTTCTGATTCGTCCTTCCTTCCTCTCGTTCTGATTCGTCCTTCCTTCCTCTCGTTCTGATTCGTCCTTCCTTCTTCGAAATGGACAATGGTGTACGTATACCGTCGGATGTTGGATGGATTGCTCAGTCTTCTTCTATCTTTGGGATTTTGTGAACACATTGTCTCTCGTCAATTTAAAAAAAAAAGGAATAAATTTCACAATACACACTCTCCCCAAAAAAAATAAAAAAAGGGTTTCTTCAGCAGTCCGAGTCAGTGAGATTTGAATTATGGTTTTTTTTTAATTTCACCATTTATTAATCAATCATATCCCACCGCTGTCACCAAAAATTTCTGTAATGTAACACCCTGAAAAGTTTCTTATGTTCAAGATTTTCCGTTGATCTTTGTCCAAAATTCCTGGGCTGGTTCGGCACTGTTGCGGGTTTTTGAGAAAACCCTACTCGGACGAAAATCACTTCTCAAAAAAAAGTAACTCAAAAAAATTATTAATGTTTTTCAAAAAAAAAAACAATATGGATTGTGGGAAAAATAATCAAGCATAAAAATTATAAATCGAATTGCCTCTCAAGCACTTTTAATTTTCTTTGGAAATGGTAATTTTCATTACAACAAAGAGGAAGATCGTTTCTAAAAGGCTGACAAAATTCAACTAACTAACTAATCCGCAAAAAAAGTGAGTCTCTATTTGACAAAACCCCCTAATTCCTTTTATCCCTACTAATTCCCAAATCCTTTTCCTCCAATAAAAATTCGTGATTTTGCTTCGTGTGCAAAATCTCCACCCCCTTTTTTGGCTACACGTGCGTGCAAGGTTCTTACAATTGTACATCGCACTTTGGAAAAATAACTGAGTCATAATTTCTATGACTCATGAAATCATGCAAAATAGTCCTCAATTTTTGTTTAAATTTTGATCGACTAATTTATGACTTGTCGACTTATATGGGTCACATTTCAAAATTTCTTTCATTTGTACTTCTTAAAAGTTCGACCGTCATCGACTTGTGAGATCTTCCAGGAAATCCAATCAACCTCTGTTCTTCATAAAATAAACATTTCTTACCAATTTTGAGTTGGACGAACCAAGATTTTAGAATATGTAACACTCCTCTCCCACCGAGAAAAGTTGTTTGCAGAACAACTTTTTATTTTAAAGAGAAGATAAATTTTATGGGTTTCTCTCCCTCCCCCTCCTTTTTCAAAATAAAATCAACACAGAATTTATAAACTGTATATAATATATTTTTCAAATTTTACAGTTATATAAAAATATATAATTTCCTTCCCCCCTTTTCTGTTTACAAAAATATAAAATTCTTTCGGTTTATTTCATCTCTTTCTCTTTCTTTCTTTCGATACATATATACATATTCATACTCACATTCAATTTTACTATCATTAATTAAAAATTTAAAAAAAAATTAAAAATTAAAAAGACGTAGATTCGCCATTGATGAAAACTTAACCTAAACTTGAACCCCTGAATTGCTATTCAAAATTAATGTTTGAATCTTTTGCGCACAAAACAAAGGTCCGCTTCTTTCTTATATTTAATTTAGTAGATTCTTTTCGAGAATCGTTTTCATTGCATCCGAAAGTGGAGTCAAGGTAAACTCCGAAGCCTCAGGGTTCGCAAACGAGGCAGTGACCCCGAGCAGCGGGCCATCCACAACATCTTGAGAAGATGAGGGCGAACGGCCACCGCCGGCATCGTCACCCCCACCGCAAAACGCCCCATGCTTGGACCGCACTTTCGCCAATCTCCACGATACAGCCGCTGGCTGCAATTCTTTTGATATTACAAAAAATAGGCTACCCGCACAGAAATCTCCCCTCTTTTCTCTATAAAAGTCAAGAGACATTCCCCACAGGAACTTGCCCGCTCCGGTCCGGCATAGTGGAAATATCTCTTGCACCTTTCACACTTTGGATGCAATACCCCCAATGCACTATCTTGAAAGATCCCGTGGTTAAGCATCGGCTTATAATGCGTTTCGTCGTCGTGCAGCCTCTGTCCCTGGACGCAGAGTTCCAACCCGGACTTAAAAGCTCTCATGCATTTACCACAAATATCGAGTCCTCCGCACTGGTACGAGTTGTATTTTATACACCTCATTTTTTTTATTGGTGCCCAGAATGGTGAGGACAGGTCGTAATTTTTTTTTATGGCTTCCTGCCTCAACAATTTTTTATTGTACGTTACACTTCCGATTTTAATCTGTAATTAAAAGAAACAAAAAAAAATTTATTTTACAACGAATGTTTCGAGATTATTTTATTTTATTTATTATATATATATATATATATTTTTTTATATAATCTAATCCCCAAAAGAAAAGAAGATTATAAAAACATCATACATGTTTTAAAATTAAATTTTAATTAACTTTATATATTTGTTAAAATCTATAATTTAAATATTTATTTACACTTAACTTTAGTTTATTTAACATTGTTTTTACTTCTTTAGCTTTACTTATCACTTCCTTATTGAAACAAAAGAAAATTATTAATTTTATTTTTTTACAAAAAAAAAAAAGTGTCAAGGATCCAACAGCTCTTCTGTTTCTTTCTTATTTTGTACACAATAGGTTTTCGCGGAGGTTGTTTACAGTCCCAGGGCTCACAGCATAAATGAAGCTCAAAACAAATAGGAATAGAGCAATTCTCTCTCTCCTTAGAAAAAAAAAGGGTCTTCTCAATGATTTTTCAATGATTTCTGTAATTATATTCATCCTTCGTAAATTGAATATTTCTAAATATAAATTTAAAACTATTCTCCTCAGTAGAGCAAAGCGAAAATACCGAACTCAGGTGAGAGGGAAAACGTCTCTCTCCCTGCCCTGCACTTCCACTACCCTCCTCTCTCTTTCTCTCTCTTGTTCATGGTGTCATTAAAGTTCCGAAATCACAAAAAGGATAAGCAATCCAAAAATCCCCAGGGCATGACAAAATTGTTTTTCTTTGCAAACAAATACACAACAAAAGGTAAATTAAAAAGAAACAAAATAAAATTAAGATAAGTTTTAAACAAAAATAATTTGATCATTGAATTAAGAACATAAGTTCCTGATCAAAAATGGAATTGCTACATTTTCATTATTAAAATTAATTCAAAAAAGACAACAAACAAATTCTACCAAATCATCGAATTTTGAGCGAAAAACAAAGAGAGAAAAGAAAAGAATAAATACATAAACAAATAAACTTTCTACAATACGTTTGAATTTTAGACTCAAGATTATAAACTCTCAATACTTCAACAATTAATCTTCAGATAATTACAAAAATAGTGAAGTTTCTTTTAAATAAAGATAAAAAAAATGAGAAATTGCTGAAGTTAAAACATTCAAAATTGTAATTAATGAACTTGGAATATTCTAGTTTTTAATTGAGTTCTTCTCTTTATACATTTATGCTAAAATGTGTTAAGTCTTCTAATACTTGGTTGAAAACTACTGTTTACTTGTAATTGTTCCAATTTTATGCTGGATAATAACTTCTGTCCTTAATTTTCACATTTTCAACCTGCCCAAAAAAAATATGTTTCATCTTCAAATTTTCTCAAAGAGTATTTATTAATGGTCTACACTTGAAACGCGTATCTTATTTATTCATAGATAATTTACTTGAATGCTGTAATTAATTTAATTATTATTCAATACTGGGTACAATTTCGAATATCATATATTTGAAGAAAAAAGAGGAGAATAGGAGAAACAAAACAGAAACAAAAATAAGACTGTGCACCCTGTAATCCGCAAACCTCCACGCACACGAGATTTTAATGAGATTTAGTTACTTCTTCGTTTTCCTTTTTGTCTGAATCTGTTAGATTCCACTTAATCCAATTTTCTTTCTTTGAGTTCATTTTTCTTTCCTTTCACTAATCAGTTTTATCACTCCTTTCCCTTCCCTTTAATTTGAGATTGAAAGTCCTTTATTTCTCCTTTTTATTTTTCACTAAACAGTTTTCCACTCGCCCTTTTTTTTTAGGTTTAAAACTCGTATTATTTTTTTTTCATCGACACAAAAGCTCTCGACAACGGATTAACTTCGACTGATTAGTTTTGTCACGATTTGATCCCTTGCTCACTCAAACTTCTTTGTTTTGTTCAAGTGTCCCTTTGAAGTTATATCCCTTCGCCCGAGAACTACTTTCGTTTCTCTAAACATCTCTCGGTTTTTCTTTATACAACCTGATTATCGCGCGCCGAAATATGCGTATTACTATATTTTGTTTTTGACTGAGACTTGACTCTATTTCTCTTATTGATCAAATTAAATTTCTGACAATGAAAATTTATTCCATATTATATCTAGGGAACGGAACATGTTAATTTAGCTATTCAATTTTTAGAAAAAAGGAAAAAAAAATAATGTTTTTAATTTTATCCTAATTAAAATTTTATTTTTAGATTTTAGTAACCAAGCATCTAATTCGTTATAGTTTAATTATTTTTAATTTCACTTGAAGTTTGAATCTTGGTATCCCTTCTTCCCTTCTTTATGATTTATAGTCAATTGAATAATATGTACATAAACATTCATACATGCACTTATTCTTGCTTATAAACTTAAACCTTTTTCCCTTCTTCTCTCCCTCTCGCTCGTATTTTTTTTTTAATCAAATCTGGTATATGCATGCTTAATTCTGTTCATGTGTACCGTCAAATTAGTTTTTGGGTTCTTTTGTAAGGTGACATTTACTCCGTTATTTATTTCTATAATAGGATAGGGTCCTTCATAATATTCATCGTCTAATTTATGAGGCCCATTATTATTTTTTAAGAGCCATACATATTGTCCTACTTGAAAATTTTGTTCATTTAATTTTCTATCATAATAACGTTTACATCTCCTTTTTGCTTCCTGAATGCGCGCCTCAATGGTAGATTCGCTAATCAAAAGTCTTTCTAACATTTCGTTTACTAGTTGGGTGTAGGTCAAGGGAACTTGGTCCTTAGAGAACTCCGACGGCATTCTTGCTTTCCTCCCATAAACTATTTCGTGTGGCGTTACACCTGTAGATTCATGTACGGCAGTATTGAATGAAAACATGGCAAACGGAAGCCATTGATCCCAATTTGTTCGATTACAATAATGCCTAAGATACTCAACGAAAGTATGATGGCTTCTTTCTAAAGCTCCCAATGATTGTGGGTGATATGCTGTTGATTTATATTGTTTTATTTTGAACAATTTAGCAATCCCTTTCATTATTTCACTGAGAAAATTCGTTCCTTGATCTGTTTGAATTGATTCAGGGCATCCGAATCTACATATTAAATTTTCCGCTATTGCTACCGCTAACATAGATGCATCTGTTTTTGGCAAAGGAATTGCCCCAGAATATTTACTTAGACCTTTTCAAAAACTCTAATTGGAGTATCTGTTATCTGCATTGGTTGTCTAGTTTTTATTCGAGTAAGTTTTCGTTTTTGACACAACTCACATGTCCTGACATATTCGGCGATCTGTTCCTTCATACCCGGCCAATAATATTGTTCTCTAATCCTTTCATAAGTTTTTGTCTGCCCAAAATGCCCTCCCATAACCGAATCATGCCCTTCTTCCATTATTCTTCCTATATCCGATTCTGGGGGAATTCGTGTTTCCCCTGTACAAATTGTTATTTCAAAGTTTTGGTCAAAAGTATTTTTTATAGCTTGTTCTATCGGATTCCATAATGTTTTGTCAAATCCATTCCCTTCTCGCGAAATACTAAACGCTTTCAACTTCATAGTTTTCATAGAGGACTTTAACATTTCCATTGCAGACTCAAAATTTTTTAAGTTAAATTTGTCGTTAAAATTTTCTTTCAAAAATACGTTTATTATATAACGCCTCTTGTCCCTAATATAAATTACCCCGCTTAAATTTGGTTTTTCAATTTTTAATTCCGGTATTTTTATTAAATTTCTCTTCAATAATTCCCTTCCAACAGTAGTAGTTATTACGCAATCGCAAGATATAAAATTAACTATGTTATCATTCCTCAACCATACCGAATCCCTACAAATTTTGAAAATTGAATTTTCCGTATTTTCGGGGGTTAAACTTTCTCTCTCATTGATCCCCTCTGTTGCCAATACCTCTGCTGCTCTATCGCCCATAATCTGTTGTCTTAAAAAGTCGGTCCCGTTTTTGTCCCTAAAATTTTCCCTAATCATTTCTATCCCCATTATTTTGTCATTTTCTAATTCACTATCATCATCAAAATCCTTTTCTTCACCTACGTTCAAGAAATTTAGTGTCCACTTTGAAGGCCCACTCTCTTTCTCTCTTTAGTGTCCGCTTTGAAGGGCACTCTTTTTCTTTCTCCAGTGTCCGCTTTGAAGGACACTCCTTCTCTTTCTCCAGTGTCCGCTTTGAAGGACACTCCTTCTCTTTCTCCAGTGACCACTTTGAAGGACACTCCTTCTCTCTCTCTAGTGTCCGATTATGAACCTCGGAACCTATACTCTCTCTCTCTCCTCTCTTCCTCTTTAAGGTCCCCTTAAAAGGAACCTCTTCAAATTTCCTCATTTCTAAATTTATATCACTATATGATTCTCCCCAGGAAAACAATAAGGACTTCCCCTGTGAATTACTTTCTTTGAACGCCTCAAGACCGCGATCCTGACCGTCCGACCAGATTTTAGTTCGCGCTACTGAATTCTGTTCGTTTCGCATCTCTTTTTCGCAAGTTCTACTACTGGCAAGACCGCCAAGAGCGCAGCCCCGAGGCAGCTCATCGTCAATTTCTTTGCCTTCCATTGTCTCGTCAGTCTTTTCATATAGAATTTGCTCTGTAAATGCCTTTTCAATGGGATATTCATGGTACAAGGGAAAAGGGTCAGGTACAAAATCGTCATC
This sequence comes from Andricus quercusramuli, assembly GCA_932178445.1. Classification (NCBI taxonomy): domain Eukaryota; kingdom Metazoa; phylum Arthropoda; class Insecta; order Hymenoptera; family Cynipidae; genus Andricus; species Andricus quercusramuli. The sequence goes on from CAKNXH010052360.1 coordinate 9,143, forward strand.
AGGTGACTGGGCATGCATGCTCAGAACCCGATCACAATCCTGTTTAAAGGCTTTCGACACATGTGGAAATTCGGTTTTATCTATGGGGTTTCGAGAGAGTGCGTCAGCATTGGCATTTACTTTTCCAGGCTTATATCGAACTTCATATTCGTAAGCTTGCAATTTTATTTTCCACCGCGCTAATCTTGAATTTATAGTCGGGTCTTTTAATTGATATAACCATACGAGGGCTCGGTGATCAGTTAATAAAATAAATTTTTGTCCGTAAATATAAGGTCGAAATTGCTTTACTGCGAACAGAATGGCTAAAAGTTCCTTTTCCGTAGTGTTATATCTTAATTCTGCCCCCACCAAAGTCCTAGATGCATAAGCTATTGGAAGATCTTTTCCGATGGGACCCTGGCTGAGAATTGCACCCACGGCATAATCGGAAGCATCAGTTGTAACTAAAAAAGGACGAGTAAAATCCGGGTACTGGAGAATCGGTTCTGAACATAAAATTTCTTTTAATTTCTCAAATGCCCTTTGAGCTTCTGGTGTCCAATTAAACGAACGATTTTTTTTTAATAATTCGGTAAGTGGTTTTGCTATAAGCGCAAATTCAGGAACAAATCGCCTATAATATCCAGCTAGCCCTAAAAATTGCTTAACATTTCTGCGTCCCTTTGGACGCGGAAAATCTTTCACAGCCTGTACCTTTTTCGGATTTGGTTTTACTCCCTCCCGCGAAATAATATGGCCTAAATAGCAAATTTCCTTTTGAAAAAAATGACATTTTTCTGGTTGTAAAACTAATCCCGCGTTTTTGAGACGCCTTAACAACTTTTCAAGTTTCATTTGGTGTTCCTTCAAGGATTTTGCATGTATGACAATATCGTCCATATAAACGAACATGTCCACCCCCTGCAATCCTGAAAGAACCCTATCCATGAGTCTCTGAAACGTACTAGGTGCATTTTTAAGCCCAAACGGCATTGCAGAAAATTCATAATGATGACGATCTGTACTAAAAGCAGTTTTTGCTCGATCATCCGGATGCACTTCGATTTGGTGAAACCCATGGGCGAGGTCTAACACGCTAAAATATTGTGCACCCCCTAATTGATCTAAAATTTCTGTTATGTTCGGGAGGGGATACGCATCTCCTATTGTTTTTTCATTTAATTTTCGGTAATCAATTACCATTCTCCAACGTTTATTTCCTGCCGCATCTTCCTTTTTTGGAACCACCCAAACCGGTGAATTATATGGTGAATCTGAGTCTACGATAGCATTATTGTCTAATAATTCTTTTGTTTGTCTCAAGACTTCTTCTTTATGAATTAGCGGTTGTCTATGGGGTTTTACGTTTACCGGTATATTGTCAGTTGTGTGTATACGGTGTTGAACTAATTTAGTTTTTCCTAATTTGTCTCCTTTTAAATGAAATTGATAGGGATATTTTGATATTAATTTTAACAATTCTTGTTTTTCTTCATTATTTAGTTTTTCGACATTAATTTGATTTTTTAATCGGGTTATTCTGTCGTCAGGTTCCGTACTCGTATCGTTCGGGTCTTGTTTGGGTTTATCTTTTTTTATTTCTGGTTTTAATTCTTCAAAATCTTCTAAAATTACGGAAGGAATTGTGATTTCTAAGTCTGTGGTCGTTGTATTAATACAATAAACATGAATATTTCCATTTTGAGGTTTTACCAAATTTTCACCTAAATATACTCCGGGTCCCGCATTAATTTTGGGTAAGTACCCCTCTTTCTTGTAGGAATTTTTTACGGTTAATTTTACAAGCTGTTTAGTTCTTCCTTTTAATTTAAAAACGTTATTTTTGGGTTCAGTGGAAAAAGGAAAGTTTCCCAAATCATGTACTAATATCTTATCTTTCATATTTACTATTGCATCTTTTAAAAAGGGCATCCCAATCATCCCGTCGTGTTCTATTGGGAAATCATTTGGTACCACTTGAAACGAGCAATTTTCTGTCCCTATAAGTAACTTAGTTTCTCCAAAAGTTTTTACTCCCTCTAAATTTATTCCATATAATTGATATTTTTTTGTTGAATCTATAATTGCATTTGATCCTAAAAATTTCATTTTAATTAAATTTAATTCGGCCCCAGTATCAATGATAAAGTTCCCCACTTTATTTTTCAAATTTTCACTTTTTAATTTTATCTTAGGGGAATGTATTTTTGAGTTTAAATAATTCATAGTTAAGATAACTCATTTCAAGGGCGCCTCCTCTTTGTTACCAAGCCCAGCGTTGCGCCATTCAGCTGAGCTTGTTATTCGTTTAAATTCTCAGCAGTTTCTTTTCGGGATTTTTCTTCCTTTTTCATTCTATTTCGACAATCATTACAGTATGTCCCGCTTTTTTACAGTAATTACAAAAGGTGTTTTTTTTCTGAATTACCTTTTAAACAATTTCTTGATAAGTGCCCCTGAATCCCACATTTACAACATATTAAAGGACTTATTTCAATTTTTTCTGTGAGACATTCCCGCGCTATATGTCCCTCTTGTTGACAATTATAACATTTTATTATTCTAACATTGGTCGGCCTTAAACATCCCCTTTGATGGTGACCTTCCTCTCCACAATTGAAGCATTTTGGCAATGACTGAATAGATCTGTTTTTAGTTTGTTCATACCCTTCCCTACCTCTACTATTGCTAGTTCCTTGACCTCCTTCTTTATCTCGTCTAGAGTTAAAACCTCTTCCCTGACCTGCTTCAACTAAGTGGACGCGTGCGTTGCCCTTGTAAGGCATAAACCTCTTATTTATTATCCCTCTACTCATTCCAAATCTCTGACCTTCGTCATTTCTAGAATAAGAATTTTCATGGTTCGTATTTGGGTTGGTTCTTTCTCTACTCAGGTTACCCTCATATTTGGATTCCCATTCAGCAGCTCGGGCTGCATTTATTGCCTCTTGTAACGTTTTAGGTCGTTCTATCCCAGTGGTCGGCAAACTTTTTGCTCACTTTTCAGGTCTGGGCAGGCTGGACCCGGCTTAATTTTTTCTGCTACTTTCCGATCGGCTCACGGAGCTCAGTGCGGGTGCGCTCGCCCCAACGGGAGTCCTTTGTCCACAGGCAGGTCAAAGTAAGAAAATTTAAAAACTTTTAATTTTTCAACTAGCGATTTCAAAATAGTATAATCAGCATCTACGAATTTTTCCGATTCCAATGATATATTACTTGCCTAAGAAAGTTGAAAATTTGAAGGAGTTTAATATCAAAAAACTTCCGCTCAATATTCAATTTAATACTAAATGCTTCTCAAATTGTCAACCTTTATAGACAAATTACATATCGTTGAAATCGGAAAAATTCGCAGATTCCAAAAATATCATTTTCAAATCGCTAATTGAAAAATTAACGATTTTTACATTTTGTCAATTTGTTCTATTTTCCAACAAAGAACCCCTGAGAGAAGGGTCGGTCTGCCCAAGCTGTCAGGTACCTGCCCAGAAAGTAGGTCGTTGGGCAGCCCGGGCAGGGTAGCCTGCCCTGGGCAAGAGCGTGCCGACCACTGTTCTATCCTAACACGCAACGCTAATTCTTTTCTCAGGCCCATAACAAAATTTTCGTTTGCTGTATCCCGCGCCGACGCTACCATTCCGTATGCAATTTCTGCACTATTTTTCTCTTCGATTACTTCGATTATCTTTTTTAATATTTCTCCTACCCTTATGAT
>CAKNXH010052370.1:0-17334 GCA_932178445.1 Andricus quercusramuli
AAAAAAAAAAGAAAACTAGGTGTTCCGTCGGACTAGTTTAAAAAATTCTTGCGTATTTTAGTCGGTGGATCCGAGTCCGAATTTCGACTCTTGTTCTATTTCTAACCTCAAAAAACACTGTTTTCGTACATTTCACAGCCCCACAAAAAAGTAGAGGTGCGACAGACCAGACTAGTGAATTGCTACGTATTTTGGGTCGCTGAATCCAAATCCGAAGTCGGAATTCCGAAGTTAGCTCCTGTTTCCTACCTAACCACAAAAACTGTACGAAAAAAATGTTTCTTGAGATTAGGAAGAAAAAAAGAGCTAACATTGGAATTCCGACTTCGGATTCGGATTCAGCGACTTAAAATAGGTAAGAATTGACGAAACTGCTCCGTCAGAACACCTAGTTTTCTTTTTTTTGTGTGACTGTGAAACATACGAAAAAAAGATTGTTTGAGGTTAGGAAGAAAGCAATAGCTAACTTCAGAATTCCGAGGATTTCGAATTTGAATTCAAGGGCCCAAAATACGTGAGAATTCACTAGTTTGGTCCGTCGGAAGTCTTACTTTTTTGTGGAACTGTGTAATGTACGAAAAAAGTGTTTTTTGAGGTTAGGAATAAAACAAGAACTTCGGCATGCTGTATTCGGATTCGGCTTCAACGGGTCAAAATACATAAGGATACACTGCTCCGGTCCGTCGAAGAGACCACTTTTTTGTGGGGCTATGCCATTGTTTGAAAAATAAATTTGACTAAAAACTAACGTTTTCTAAAAGATGTATTGCCGCCTCTTTCGAAATGCACTGAAATTGATTGCCGTGACATTTTTTTTCTGCTTTTATGAACCATTTGTTCAGTTGGAGGTTAACTAAATGTGTCGATCCCACACCAAGAATTATTTCATATTTTCCTTATGCGTCGATTCAATAATATTCGACTCAACCTAATCTTTTGAGTCTAGTCGATTTTCTCTATTCGATTACAACTTAAGTCGGTCCGGAAAATTAGACTCCTGATTCACGTTCAGCTGTCGGTTCGGAGTTGAGTCGAATTATTAATCGCACCACTAATGAAAAATTATTTTAATTATTAATATATATTATATAGTTAAATTGAAAAATTAATGAAGTTCTTTGTCTCATGGTACAAATTAAAGACCTCGATTAACTTATCCTGGACATTCCATATTTATATTTTTATTTTGTTGGCTTTATTTCTTTGAAAACTGATCAGGACTTTCCAAAACTTGTTTTTCATAATTAAATTTTTTTAAATAATTTTAATCAGAAACATTAAATCTCTTCACCTAAATTCGCCTTAACTACGTGCACCACAGTTTTTTTACGTATATTTCGATAATAAAAGGCTAGAGTATCTTTTTTTTAAGATCACGCTCATAACACATTAAAAAACATTCTTAAGAATGTCACAAAAATATATCGTAATTCACATCTATGAAGTGCAAAGATTACCTATGTCAAATTCCAAAGTTAATTTGAAATGACCCAGGTACCAACGCTTTAAAGTTTAATAAAATATAAAATTTTTGCTATATTTTTGCAGGAGTAACGATTCTAAATAGTTTCGAGGAATCATTCGGCAAATTCATCTTCAAATTCAAAGAATTTGTAACTCATAGGTCTCAAGAATCGGATTTATTCAAATATTGGAATAGTGTTCTGGTTTCAATGAACGTTGTTCGCGATCTGGTCCCCAGTGATCGCTAAGGTAACTGGCCTCTACATATGGAAACTATACAGAAAATGAAACCGATTTATCAAATAGTGAATCGCACAAACATTGCTCCAAAGGTATACGCGAAATTTATAGAAGGTAATTTTTCTATTGAAACTTAGAATGCTTCATTCACCGTGCTTAATGTGGATAAAAGACTGGAAATGGCAAGCAACAAAACACAGAGAAGTAGTTTTGATATTAAAGGGGGAACTAAAAGAAAAAATGACCACACATTATGGAACTTGTGGTACAAAGAAGTATTAAATATAAAAAGCCTCTTTCAAGAATCAACTTTTTTTAAAAAAGCACAATGCGTGGAAAACTCAATACAGATAAGGGAAGATTATATTCTTGAAAGAGTAAAATCCATTTATGCGAGGATCTCAATTGCTGCGAAATGATATATAATTAGGTTGTGAAAAATATGAAACTTTCCAAAACAAATAGTTTATCGAAAAAAGAAAATCGCTTTCTCATACGATCTAACGCTCTATATATCCATCATTTACACCTGAAATGAAGAGTTCATCCAATGACAAACAAAAACGTGTTAATTTCAAGAAAACAAACGTGCGGATCTTTAATTTGTTCTGAGAACGTGGTTTTGGTATTCGACATTTATTTACTAGATTCTCTTGAAAACGGTTCTGTTTTCCCATTGCATGATCAACGCACATTCATAATACTTGACTTCATGCTATTGCGCGGAAAATTGAAATAAAAAAATTCCTCATTTCCCAATGATGTTTCAACTTTAAAAGATTTTGCACAACGCTTTTGCAATTCCGTACTTTCCAGTAAAAACCTCGCCCATGGATTGAAAAAGAAAATATAGAAAAACGACAATATCTATGCACAGAATTGATGAAGACGATAAAGTTCTACGTGACGAATATACTTTTTGTTGTTCTTCAAACAATAAACTTTTGGTAAGGCAGTTTCATCGTCATTATATCATGCAAAACTGCTCTACTATTTGTTACGGAATTGAATTTGTATGCAGCGCTACTGACAGCGAAATGGCTTCAAGTTCCTTTTCTAAAAATGAAACTTCAGATAAATTACAAAGACTAAACACTGAAGAAACTGACGCATGAATAATAATGCATGTATTGCATGCAGACCCAGCAGAAGATTTGGAAATATTATTATTTTATCTTCCGACACGAATGTTGTGGTATTCGCTTTATCATATTGAAAATGATTTAAAGCTAAAGTATACTGAAAAATGCATGGATCCAAAGAAATGGATTTCTTTGAGTCAAGGAAACCGTTAACTCAATTATACTGAATATTATATTGATTCGAAGAAATATTTCTTGCCCTGAGTATGTGATATAGTTACTTCAAGGAATCTTTGAATATACGAACGTAGTTACCTTGATCCTCGTTTTCACATCTCAGGAAATATTTCTCTAGACGATTCGTTCGAAAAAATAATTTTGTAAAATTCAGAATTAGTACCGAGTATTTCAGGACAAATAATACCAGGTTCGCCGACCGTAAGGTCTCACAATAGAAATTGGTTCTCAACGATAGCCAGAAATTTTCACCTCAGTTATAATCTGTAAAGATGTGGTGATTGGTCTTCTTAAGCTCTGGCCGTGCTTGCGATTTTCGCTTAGTACGTGAAAATAAAAATAATATCATCATGAATTTTAATAATTATAGTTGCAATAACTGATTTTTCAACAGATGTGACATTTTAATTTTTGTCCTTTACCTATTCAAATTTTTTAAACAATAAAGGCATTTTTGAGCGAAGTAAATTGTTCTTTAAATCAATTAATATTTTATCAACTCCGTTTTTATATATAATTAAAAGTTTGTCTTGAGGACAACCGCGGGATTTCGCCGGGAGTGGGTGCTAAACTGAAAAACAGCACCCGCTCCCAGCGAAATCGCGGTAAAATTTCAGCTGCAACGACGTCTTAACACCGTAAGATAGGTGGGAACAGTCTGCCACGGATTCAATATGATGATCCGACAAAAGTCTTGTGCACCCTGAGGACACGGAGCGATCCAACGACGAGCGCCTTCTGCATCTTCCCCGCAATCGTCTCAGCATTTTGTTCACACGCAGGGATGCTTTTAAAGCTATTAACCAGTGCAATCTTGGCACCTCCACGAGCACCGATGATCAGGACGATTAGCTTAGCAGAATATTCCGGGTAGAAGCGTCGCAACTTCCTTACAAGGTCTTTATACATGTCTTTCTTTTCATTCTCCTTGGCTATGATGTTTTTGTCAGATGGTGCCGAAAATTCGATAACGAGGATGATTCGCTTCTCGAAGTCAAGGAGAACTATGTCAGGCCTTGAGTACAAAACAGAAACAATTGTCGAGAATATGAAGTTCCAGCATGTCCGGCACTTCTCATTTTCGACAGTTGACTCTATTTCCCTGGCAGCGTTTAGCGGAGCGGTATCAGGGCTAATGCCGTAATAGTGACGGAGATGGTAATAAAGCAGTCTTAGTGCCGCATTGTGCCTTTGAATGTAGATCGTTCCCGCATGAGCTGGGCACCTAGATAGTATGTGTCCTAGATGCTTGGGGTGTGCATGACATGCCCTGTATCAATCAGCGGGAATGTCTTGGCTTAAAATGTGGCGGCGGTATGCTAGAGTGGAAATGACACCGTCTTGACATGCCAAAATGAAACCTTCCATGCATGACTTCAATCCGGATGATTTAAGGAAAGTGTTTATTCCCACGTTTAGTTTAACGTGAGTCTTGGGGTTTAAATCGAACTACCCCAAATTTAGCGAAAATAATGTACGAAACACCAATTGTAAATTTTAACATAATATATTTAAGAACAACAGAAATGTTAATAGATTACAATTGTATGTGTATATGGTAAAACAAAATAAATAGGTTTATAGTGAACAGTGAAGTGATTATCGGAGGTAAATGCTTGGTAGAGACGACGAAAAGCGAAAAAGGTACAAGTCAGAATTTTGAATAACGAGTCGAAAAATACGGAGCTTGTTGCTCTACCGAGTGCCAATTTTTATCTGACGAAAACTCGTGCTTCGAGGGTGCATGGAGGTGCGAGAGTTGGGTAAGTTGACAAATTTGGAAGAGAGGGAAAATTTTGGCGTGGCAGGGATTGCCAGGACAGGCCCATTGCACGGGGGTGGATCGGAAGGGCTAGGTAGAGGACCTAAGGAGACCCTTGCGAACTTTCTCAAGATTCAAGGAACTAAATGAGCAAGCTGAACCTCAATAAAGGGATTTACAGGATAAGCATAAACTTTACAATTTGAAACGACGAATTTTGAAGACAGATGCTCAAAGCTGTAAAAGGCTATTTTTCAAAAGTAAGGAAAAAGCACGTTCTTATCGTAAAATCAAATAGCCTAAAGGAATTTAAATGAAAACTATACAAACATCTTGAAGGTTGTCGAAAATACAAAAAGAATGAGAAAGTGAAAGTGAAATTATACAACTTCAAGTTTAAATTTACTTACAATATGCTAGAATACAAAAATATAAAATATTCGAAATATTAATTTAAATAATTACGCAGTAACAGAAAGCAAACTTTAGCTCATACGACATCGACTGATCCTCCACATTTCTGTGGAAGATTCCGTGCATCCTCTTGTCGAGGAGCTGTTTCCGGAATTTTTTCTCCTGTGCTTTCTTTATCCGGGCCTTCAGGAGTGAATACTCGAGATGGATAAGATTTGATGCATTTTGCTCACCCCAGATATTGAAGTCTAGGCCGAGTGTTTCAGCAGCCTCGTCCGCTGCTTTGTACAGAAACGCTCCTTTGCCTACTTCTTCGTGCTTCCTGAACATTTTAAGAGAAGGGTCTCGTATATTTTCGACTATATGTGCTGTACACAGAATAATCCTGTTGTGAACACATTTAAGATTCAGTATTCTACGACCAACTTGACGGCGTGAGATGTAGAGTCGCGGAAGAGAAGACTTAAAGTGCATGCTTTTGTTCATGTGCATAACCTCTTGTGGCCCGATATCAAGGGATTCGAGTTCATCCTTCGTCCATGGAACCACTCCAAATGAATAGAGTACTAACGGAACGGAAATCATGTTCGCTGCAGATACTTTGTTCCTCGCAGACAGTTCGAAAGACCAAATCTGCTGGATGAGACGTTTGTATCTGCTTCGGAGAGTATCCTTTATAGATGTCAAGTCCTGAATGCGGCTCTGTGGCACGCCCAGGTATGTATAGGACTCTCCAGCCTTAAGTTGTCGTATAGCGTTACTGTCGACGAGTTCAGGAACTTTGGGAAATAATGTGAGGCAAAAGAGGAGTGGGCTCATGGTGTCGCCCTGAAAGACACCTCTCACAAAGGTAACGGTGCTAGTTCTCACAAGATGTTTTCCAGATGAGATAGAAATTTTGGTTTTCTAAAGAGGCTCTCTCTATGCACCTCACTATGTGCGCATGAACCTTTAAGCTTTCCAACAAACTAATGATAAGTCTATGGGAGGTTCAATCGAAAGCTTTCTGGCAATTAATCCAGGCGAACGATAGGAAGCGTTGGTAGGATGTTGCGTCTTTGCAGACACATCCATCGATGAGCAGGTTCTCCCGAAATCCTGCTACGCCTTTCTTTGAGCCGCGTTGTTCATACATTTCTTGTCACACAGGTCCGATTGTCCGAACAATCCTATAATTTAGAATACTTGTGAAGATCTTAAACAGTGTGTTCAGACAAGTGATTGGCCTGTAATTTTTCAGGTCGGCTAAGTTGCCTATCTTTGGAAGGAGTACTGTGCGCCCTTTCACCAAACACTTTGGAATAGGATCTACCGACTTTAGATATGAGGTGAAAATGCGGCCCAGATGCTGGTGGATTGAAGGAAACTTCTTCCACCATAAGGTATTGATACCATCTGGTCCTGATGTCGCTCAGGAAAATCGCTCAGGATTTCAAGACTGACTTGCGTTTCCAGAGCTCTGCTGTGATGACTCGCCAGGAAGCCAGTAAAGCTTATTTGGTTGGACATTTCGCGGACACCAACTTGTGTGCTATTCACGCCAAGAGAGTAACCATCCTGCCAAAGGACATCCAGTTGGCTCGCCGTATTCGTGGAGAACGTGCTTAATTTCGTTCTGCGCTTGATAAACAATTCTTCCTTCTGCACAATGAAAATTATTTGAAGCAGAAGTACACTGAAAAAATGCATGGATTCAAAGAAATATATTTCTTTGAGTCAAGAAAACCGTTTACTTAATTGTGGTGAATATTGTTTGAAGGCAACACATTCGTGTATTGATTCAAAGGAATTATTTCTTTGTTAGCCATTTCTTTGAAACAAAGAAACATTACTTGTCCTTAGAATGCGATATAGTAACTTCAAGGAAATGATATCTTTGAATATAAGAACCTAGTTTCCTTAAACCTCGTTTTCACAACTAAAAGCGATATCAACTAAGTGAAAGAGATATATATTTCTTTTATATAACGGGTTTGGTATTGTTACTCCAATAGAACATGTTATTAGTCGAATGAAGTAATCTATTAATTTGAATACTAATTTATTTACTTGGTAGATGTGTTTCTTTTGATAAATAAAATGAAGTGATTCATGTCTAATGCACATTTCCTTCAAGCAAAGAAATATATTTTGAAAAAACTTCATAGACGATTCGTTCCAAAATAGTGCATTACGTGGAAAGGGGCAACACCGAGCGAATGCCAACGAGCATGAAGTTAGCTGCACGACAGGGCGTAGCCCCCGAGTACAGCCAACATGCGAGGTGGTGTTCGCGAGAGAGGAGGGGGGGGGCGGAGCCCCACTGACTGTACATAAAACGAAATTTTTAATTTTCAAGAAGTATTTCAGCTGATTTCAGCAAATATGTTCGGTCTTACAGTCAATTATAAAGTCAAAAAATAAAATCATCCGAAATAACATGTATAAAAACATTTATTTCTTTGGAAATTCTCAACGTTTCGACCAACACTGCGGGTCTTTTTCAAGAGTCGATACACATATCTGAGTCATAGAGTAATGTAATATTTTATATAACAAAATCGTCATTAAAAAAAATGTTCAAAATGAATAAAAAGAATAAAAATTTCTTCTAATTGAAGCCTCAAGAATATTGGAAAGGCTCCAATAATTTTTGAAAGTGTCACATAATTGAAACGATGTTTACAGACGGACGATACAAAACTGACATTTTGCTGCATTTTTTTTTACTTCTTGAAAATTAAAACGGTCGAAGAAAGGAAAAACAGTTTTGGATCTACTGCATCTACAATTGTTTTGTATATTTGAAATTTTTAATTGATCAAAAAGTAAGAAAACAAATAAATAAATGAAGTCAAATTCTTGACAAGTTTGGATGTAATTTTTGAACATTCTATAACTTATACAAATTTTTAATGACATATTTTGGGACGTAGAATTAAATAAATATAGGAGGTAGAAGGGATTTTTAGACTTTCAGCAAAAATCGGAGGTCAATCGTGAATATATTAGTGTTAATTTAGATATTGACAATTGACTTATTCATAATTAAATGCGTAGTTAATCGTGGGTGTGGTGAGCCCACACTAGTAGTACTAGAAATAAATAATCCACCTAGAAACACTAGCCGAATCGGGTAGTGTCACGCATACCCCGAAAGGGAAACGGCTTAATAGTATAAAAAAATGTATTTTATTTCGTATAATATAGATGTATTCAAGTATCTTATATAATATATACACTTTTTAGGAGGTAATAATATCGCGTTTAACACATTATATTAAAAGATTTCATGAATTCAAGAAATTGTTGTAAGATAATAGAAGAAAACATTAAGGGTTTTGAAAATACACGTTACAATGATTTATTTCGAATTTGGCATTACCAAAATTCATGGTTTGCTTTACTGACTCTGTTTTTTGTTGTTCCTCTTTCTTGTTTTGAATGGCTTTTTCTTCATTTTGAATAATTCTGTCTTCATTTTGAACGATTTTTCTTTTTTATTTTGAGCGAAGATGACATCAGTGTTGTATTCAACTTTGGTCGCTGATGGGAAAATACCTCCTGTCACTCGACTGGCAATGCTGTGTTTCAATTTTCTTGTTTCATAGACGTATTGTGCAGCAACAGTTGCTGATTTTCAACCATCGTGTTTTTGTATGGTGGTCAAGTCCTCTTCAGCTTCAGCGAGCAGTGGAGCAGAAGTCCTGCGGAAGCTGTGCACCGCATACAGTTTTGCTTCTGGAAGCTTAAGATTTTCTACGATTTTTTTGGGCATGACCATAGACTTGTTTTTTCAAATGGGTTGGTTGGTACATTTTGCACGTTGAGAATTCAGGAAGAATCGGTTTCCTGGGCAGTTTTTGGGTCGCAGGTTGATGTATTCCTTGATAATGTCAGTTAATTTTTCATGGATGTAGAATCTCCTTCGACCAAGTATGTGTTTTGGTGTCTGGGATATCGACAACGTAAGTGTTACCTTAAAGATTGGCATCACGAAATTTTATTTTTGTTAATTGATCACTACGGCAAGCGCCTGAAAGATAAATTCTTAAACTAAAATAAAAACGGAATTTTTAATAAAACAGTTGCATTTTTAATCACGAACGATTTCTCAGTCAAGAGAGAAATTTTTTGTAACCAAATAGTCAATTTTCAAACCAAAAAGACGAATTTTCAACAAAACAGTTGAATTTTTAAGCTAAATAGACGAATTTTCTTTAAAATAGCTGAATTTTCGACAGAAAGTTCATTCACAACCAAATAGTTCAATTTTAAACTAAATACGATTACTTCTCAACTAAAAATGGAACTTTTGAGATAGATATCAAAATAAAGCAGTAAAAAATAAGAGTTATTATTTAGTTTGAAATAAGAGTGATGATTTTTCGTGTTAAATGCGACAGACATAACCTCACTTTTTCGATTGAATAATATAAACATATTAACCTTGTTTACCAAATGTGGCATGAAATAAAGGGACCACAAATTGTTTGTTGACATGGTTTTTTATTTTTCATCAAAATGAACGATAAAAACCGATGCAGTGAATGTCGTGTTTCCTTTTTCTTTCTGCCAAGCAACAAACAAATTGTAAGCTTGTTCGTAGCGCGCTTTTGACTTCGCTGGCAACATTGTTACGGCGAGGAAAAGTTTGTGCGGTAGAGTCAGGTCGTAACTCGCGAAAGTATGAACACTAGGGTTTGTAATGAGAGGCTTGGTAACTCTTGGGTTTGTAAAGTAGTTTCGAAGCCGCTCACATCCATAACGCCATTTTATCCCCGCTTCGCAGGCTCCGTGAAAATAAAAGTAATATCACCATAAATTATAATAATTATAGTTGCATTAACTGATTTTTCAACAAATGTGACATTTTAATTTTTGCATTTTACCTATTCACATTTTTTAAACAATAGAGGCATTTTTGAGCGAAGGAAATTGTTCTTTGAATCAATTAATATTATTAATATTAATACTTTATATAACCACGATAGGTTATTCCCACAAAAGCATGCACCGGAAGTATTCCGCGACTCTACATCTCACGCCGTCAAGGTGGTCACGGAATACTGAATCTTGAATATCTTCACAACAGGATTATTCTGGGTACAGCACATATAGTCGAAAATAGACGAGACCCTTTTCTTAAAATGGACGAGAAGCACGAAGAAGTAGACAAAGGAGCGTTTCTGTACAAAGCAGCGGAAAAGCCTGCTGAAACAATCAGCGTTGACTTTAATATCAGGGGTGAGTCAAATTCATCAAATCTTGTCCATCTCGAGTACTCACTCCTTAAGGACCAATTTAAGAAGGCACAGGAGAAAAAATTTCGCGAACAGTTCCTCGACAAGTGAATGAGCGGCATCTTCCACAGAAATGTGGAGGATCAGTCGATATCGTGTGAGCTAACGTTTGCTTTCCTTAAATCACCTGGATTGAAGTCGTGCACGGAAAGTTTCATTGTGGCATTTCAGGATGGTGTGATTTCTACTCTAGCATACCGTCACCAGGTTTAGGCCAAGACATTCCCGAAGATAGTTCCAGAGCGTGTCATGCACACCCTGAGCATCTAGGAAACATATTTACTATCTGGTTGTCCAACTCATGCGGAAACGACCTACATCCAAAGGCAAAATGCAGCACTAAGAGTGCTTTATGACTATCTCTGTCACTCTTACGGCATTAGCCCGAATACCGCTCCGCTAAACGCTCCTAGGGAAATAGAGTCAATTATCGAAAATGAGAAGTGCCGCATATACTGGAACTTCATATTCCCGACAATTGTTTCTGTTGCGCACTCAAGGCATGAAATAGTTCTCCTTGACTTCGAGAAACGAACCATGTTCGTTATCGAATTTTCAGCACCAGTCGACAAAAATATCATAGCCAAGGAGAATGAAAAGAAAGAGAGGTGTAAAGACCTTGTAAGGGAATCGCGATGGTGATACTCAAAATATTCTGTTACGCTAATCGTCCTGATCATTGGCGCTCTTGGAGGTGCGAAGCTTTCATTGGTTTATAGCCTGAAAAGCATCCCTGCGTGTCAACAAAATACTAAGACGCTTGCGGGGAAGACGCAGATGGCGGTCGTTCTTGGATCGCTCCGTGTCCTTAGGCGCACGAGAATTTCGCCGGATATTCGTATTGATTCGTCGCAGACTGTGACCACCTATCTCGCGGTCGTGAGACGTGGTTACAGCTGAAATTTTACCGCGATTTCGCTGGGAGCGGGTGCAGTTTTTCAGATTAGCACCCGCTCCCGGCGAAATTCCGTGGGCCGAATTACACGAAAGTTTCCGAATCGAATCGTAATAGCACGGAAAAGTTGCTACTCGTCGCCCTGATCGCATTAATTGTTTTTTTTCTAAATCGGACCATAACTTACGGTCGCACATCGCGTTCAAAGTTTCAAAAAATCGTCAAAAATTAAACATGTTTTGGGATTTTTTCTTAGTAAGTTATAGTAATCGAATTTCGTTCAAAATCGGTATGTGACCTCTTCTAAATATCCTTTGACTAAAAAAAACATTCCCCTTCTCATCCCCCTCCCCTGTAAGGGTGGGGGGGGGGGGAGGGCAAATATCGTAAAAAGGAGCCATTCTATGGTCGTTATTTTCCTCGTGTGAAGTGTGCTGGTGCGATCGGCTAAGGCGTTAAAAGCGTTAAAATATATTATATTTAGAACAGTATTACGTAAATATACATCAGCCGCAATATGATGGGAGGTGAACCTCAGTGAGGGGTGACCAATGGCCAAGCTGGGTGGGCGGCAGCCGGTTCTAGGAATTCATCTTACCGCTGCGCGCAACGTGACAACCAGACAAGTCGAGACGTGTCGAATTTTAGTGTTTTACTGTGCATTTTATTGTTGATTAGAGAAGGAGTTTGATTGACAATGACGTCGAGGACGCTCGGTCAAAAATTTCATTGTCCGTTATTTGGACCGCCTAACATTCTGAACAAACAGATTCTTCCTTCACATACTGATGTTTTGCTACACTGCCAGCATGTTAACATTTTTTCGCCCTGGCTTCGGGCAGTCCAAAACAGGATGTCAGCTTCTCTGCAGTAGCTAATGTCGTTGCTGATGATATAGAGTCCATTTACACTAAGGCTTCTTTGCCAAAGGTCTCTCGCACGAGAATTATACAACTTGTCAAAACTCTTTACGATAAGTATTACTACATCCGTAACAAGTTAAACAGGGACAAAAAATACATGGAAACACAAAAAGAGTACACACAATACATTTCTGACTGTCAAATGAAGTTTTTGATATCTGCACGTGTGACTGTGCCGACTTCAAGAATTGCAAGTGCGAAGGATCGAAAAGAGTGCCTTCTAATGAACACGTATTTTTAATTGAACAAAGAAATGAAAGGAAATACTTCATCCGTGGATACGATTTATCGGTAATGAAAAGACTAAAAGAAGGGAAGACATGAAGCCGAAAGAAGTAGCTCGCCTTGCGAAGACAGGATTGTAAGTACCCACACGAATACTGACGAGGATGATGTCATACCCCCGAAACGATTAATATTAACAGCAGAGCCTCACTTGCAGCAGCGGCACGGTCTAAAATCTGCGACCAGGGTAGCAGATAGATTCGGAGTCTCCGATCGAGCTGCAGCTGCTCTGGCAACTGTAGCTCTAGAGTCTTAAGGAAAATTAATAAAAATGACATTTCAGACGTTACAGATAAGTCAAAAATTCGAAGAAAAAGGAAAAAGAAAATTAAAAAAGAAACATGTCAAAGTTACGGTAGTGAAATTCGAGGCCTTTAATTTGATGGCCGCAAGGATATGACGCTCACTCAAAAAAAAAATGGACAACACTTGGCATAGACAAAGGATCAAAGAAGAGCATATTTCTATCATCAAGCAACCAGGTGACAAATCACTGCATCCTTTTGCTTCATCTACTGGTCACGCATCGAGTACTCGCGAAGGTATATGTGAATTTTTCGAGCAGAAACAAGCAAAGATTGAAAAACTTGCAGTCGCTGGTTGTGACAGAATACCAGTTAACACAGGAAGCGAAGGTGGAATTCTCAGGCTTTTTGAGGTAAGAAGTGAACAAATTGAAGAGGAGGGGTGCCAGAATGGAGCCCTGAGGAACCCCACTCTTGACTTCCCACGCGTTAAAGGATTTTAACTTTTGTAGAAGTAACTTATGATTTACCATATCAAAAGCCTTCGAAAAAAAAACAACAATCGTGATCTCCCTGTTATCCGTTGCTAATTTTACATCCGTCGTTACTTTAAGGGAAGCAGTAAGTGTGCTATGCTTTGTCCGAAAACCTGATTGCATCGGGTCAATGGCCTTGGATAATTCGAGAAATTTAGAAAGTTGCAGGTGAACAATTTTTTCAAGTGTTTAGACAGTGCAGCACATGAAATAGAAATTGACCGGAAGTCTTTCGGGAAAGCAGGTTTAGAAATTTTAGGAATTGGGCATATAACAGCCTTTTTCCAGATATCTGGGAAGATACCGACCTGAATGGAAGCATTATAGATATGCAATAGAATAGGAAAGATAATTGGAAGGGCAAGTTTAATCATTTTTATTGATATTCCATTAGTTCCAATGGCATTTGATTTGATTTCAAGTGTTTTTTCCAAAAGTATTTCAGGTGTGATGTCACCGAAAAAGAAGTCAGAGTCATTAAATGTTGAATTGAAAGGGGTAGTGGAAGATGATGATGATAAGTCTGGAATTGGGAAAGTAAAAAAAGTCTTTAAAAGGTCATCAGACAGAAAATTACTATCTATAGATTCGTGCTTGGGCGGGATTAGTTGTAAACGTCTAAGGAGATGCCAAATGTCCTCTTTTTTGTCTCTATGTGCAATCTCGTTATAGTTGTATTGATTGAACGCATCTCTAATCTTAGTTTGAACTAGATTCCTTAGTTCACGAAATTGAACTTGTCTTATACTGCTTTTTGTTCTTTTTGCAATTCGGCGCTTGCCACCACGTTCCCTTATCAGATTTTTAATTTCAGATGTGATCCAGGGGGCAGCTTTATGGAAGTTTTTAGAAACGTGTAACGGAGAAAATTTATTGAATGCGGAGACTAGGTAATTAGTCAGAACGTCGATTTTATTATTTACATCTGTATCTAGTAATATTTTTTCCCAATCATACGTCATTAAATGTTCATGGAATGTGTGATCATCAATTGTAGAGAGATTCCGCACCAGTCTTTGGGTTGGTTTTGAATTTAGAATATAGAAAAATTTAAAGGTAATGTTAATCAAGTCGTGGTTAGAGAGAAAAGGAATAGCATGTTGTTCGTAGGAGGCAACCTTATGAATATCGTCTACAATCATTAGGTCAATACGAGTACTGGAACAATCAGTATGGTGAGTAGAATCATGAGGTACAATCGAGAGTCCCGAAGAGTATACCAAAGATGTTAGCTATTTAGAATGATTGGAAGTGAGATTTACGTTAGTGTTAAAATCTCCAGTAAGGATAATGTTATTAACGTTAGGCATAAATTAAAAAATTACCGATTTAAGCTCTGTGCCATAGGAGGCATTGGGTGGTTTATAAACTACTCGCACTAAAACACTATCAAGAGTTGACTTAACTTCAACAAAGAGAAATTCGGTCGTGGGGTAAGTAGCTACTGACCTCAAACCAACCACAGTCCCATTCAGACTATCATGCAGAAAAAGACAAACTCCACCACCCCTTCTCTCGTCTCTGTCTCTTCGAAAGAGTGAATAGTTGTCAATAGCAACGAGGCTAGAGGATAAATTGGGAGTTAACCAAGACTCAGAAACAGCTATTATATGGTAGGAACTTGTACTGAAAAAAGGTTTGAATTCTTGAAAATGTGCCAAGAGAGACTGGGCGTTCACGTGACAAATGCTTAAGGTATCCATTGATATATCAAGAGAAATATTTTATAGAAAAACAATTAAAAAATGGGAAGCTCACGCAGCACACATAAAAGTTGACTGAGACAAAAAACCATTATCAACACAACCTAAACTAAGTAGGTAAAATTCAAAGTAGAATATCGGCAATGAATACAAGTAAAAAAGATACTAACGGAATAATAAATAATGTCGAAAATAGTGTCGTAGAACCCTAGACAAATTCTCAACAAAAGTGGACATGATTTCGTAAATCGATATCCGGATATCCGCAGAGCTGTGAATATTGACATGAAATAGAACATTTAAGGTATCCAAAGTACACAATGAAGCCTAATAGTATACAATTACTTTCAGAAAGACCAGTATGAAGATTAAAAACTACTAGTTTAAATATGACATCATGTTTGCTATCTGAAAATACATATGCACAAGGTATAAAAAACTGAAAAATGTTGAAAATATATTTATCAACGAGCATCGAATAGCCAAACAATAATAATATCACACCATTGTATGTGTAACCATACCGTAAAAAGCCTAATTGCTATTGGAATCGCTTTGCGTGTTGAGCAGTGACAGCTGAATCCTAGGCGTGCTATCATCCGTTCGACAAAAGATCTTTCCTCCGGCAATCCAAAGATATTTTATCTTATTTTCTCTCCTTAAATTCAATGCAGAAGCGTAGATCCTTCGATTATAGGGAGTCAAAGCCTCACGGATAAAAATGAGACTTTTCTCATTATCTGGCCAGCCAAGATTGGTCGTACAGAAGTCTCGTAGTTTTTTCCTCTGCTCGATTATTCTATCTCTTACTAACTGTCTGCTAAACTTGGCAACGATGATGGGTGCGAGCAGTGGATTTGATGTTGGAGACTTGCGAATGCGATAAACATTCATAATGTCATCTTTAGCGAAGGGAGCATCAAGAGCCTTCGCAACCGATTATAGGACCGGTGGAAGATCCTCATTCGGCTTTATAGGTAACCCGTGAATTTCGAGGGTACTTGGAAGTGTAGCTTGCTCTTGGTAATTGAGAGAAGCTTCAAGTGAGGCGACCTTCAATTTTAGCGAGCTTGCCTCCGTGTTTACCTGTGTGACCTTATCCGCATTGCTATTAATAGAACTTTCAAGCAGATTGATTCTGCGAGAATTCTCTGAAATATCGATATTGATTTCCTGAAACGTAGTGTTAATTTTTGTAATCCACTCAAGCTGCTTGGTTTCAAATTCCTTCAAAAGATTTCTAATATGTTCCTGCGCCTGCACGACCGCTTCCTTCTGAGCTTGTAAGACAGCACTGTGAATAGCCTCGATGCATCCAGATGACAGGGACGGCAAAAACTGTTTCAGGTAAGGGGTAGGTTACCTAATTCTTACTGGCAGGGTCGATACCTCTACTAAGCAAGGAGCTTTGATCCGAACCTGAAGAGGTGTCGCTAGCTTTCAGTGATTTGCAGCTCAAGAAAATAAAATCGATTATTCATTTTTTAAGATCATCAAATTCTTTCTTTGACAATCCGACATTGTCGCAGGCTAAGTGGCTCAATACACCACACTGAAGGCAGGAAACAACACCCTGAGATCCTTTGGATATTGTCTTATTACACTCGGGACAAGCACCCATTGCAATACGTATTAATTGCGCGAGAATTCCTTTACGTTTCTGAATTATCTTGAAATCATTAAAATACACATTGAGTTAGTTTATACTCCTTTATATCTTTTGAATTTGTTAAATTATCTTGAAATCTTTAAAATACGCGCTGAATTATTTTAACCTCCTTCAAATATTTTGAATGCTGTAGAATTCCAACGAATTCTACAGAAACTTAAGAGTTTTTTTCTCTTCAAATCTGTACAATGCACCATGAATTGTTTTAAATTTCTCTAAATATATTATATTCTCTAAACTCTCCTGAATTATTCTGAATTCTATATCTTCTGAGTTGCCTGAATTCTATGAAATATTTTGAATTATTTTGTATTTTCTTAATTCTTTTAAAATTTTCTGAATCCTTTTGAATTCTGTGAATTTTTTTGAACTCTGTAAATTCTTCTGAATTCTCTTATTCATTTTTAATTTTCCTGAACTCTCTAAACTGTCATGAATTTTTTTAATTCTCACGAGACCACTGCATTTTTTTAACGTTCTTTAATTATTTTCAAACCATTAGAATACATTTCAAGTTATTAAAGATGGTGGTCGTGGGTGTGGTGAGCCCACACTTGTAGTTATTTACTACAAGAAACTATCCACCTAGAAACACTA
>CAKNXH010052374.1:4495-31558 GCA_932178445.1 Andricus quercusramuli
GATTTTTATTTTGTCTTCCGCTCATGATAATTCAATACAGTCGAATCTAGATTTAATGATTCTGGATTCAGTTTTTCCAAAAATTTACGCTGAGCCGCGGGTAAGGGTACGAGGAGCTGCAGGGTCCAACTGCGTCATGACGTTGTGACAGTTCACTCGAAGCGGGAGGGACACGCGTTTACATAGCGAATAAGCCGATGAGACTAATCGGATTATTTCATGTGATCAAATGAGTCAGTCATTGACATTGACAACCGAGCCGTTTTAAGCACGAAGATATATCGCGAAGTAGTATCTCGAAGTTATTGTAGCAATGTTGATGAATAAGTGCAGTGAGTATCAATTCGTTTTCATCAAAAATGTTATACTACGGTTTAAAATAATTATTTACTATAAGAATTTTGGAAATTTTGAAAGATTTTGAAGGCTTTCTTGGGATTTGAAAGATTTTAGAGTATTTTTAATGATTCAAATTTTTGTAAATGATTTACAAGTGTTTCATTATTATTATTATTATTATTAGTTCTGGGTTGAGACCGTAACAGCTACTGACGCTTGGGTAATCCCGTTGCTTCTTCTTGTGAGCCTAAGCATGACCCCATAGCCCTCTTCATAGGGAGAGGACCGCGGCCATGCTATTAGCTGATATCTCTGATTTACTGATGCAGTAATTGCCTTTGAGTATTAGAAGTTTCCCCGCAACCGCAGGGCAGTAACAAAGGATGTGAGTAGCTGTCTCATTATCCTTTCCACACAGACGACAGAGGGGACTTTCTGCAAGCCCCATCTTATGTCTGTGATATCCTAAGTGCCTATGCCCTATAAACAGTTCTGTTAGGAATTTGACTTCATTCCTGCCGAGCTTGAGTATTTCCCTAGCACGGCCGGAGTTAATCTTTAAGCCCAAAAGTGTTTTGGACTTTCTGCAACCAGAGACCAGTAAAATTTCTTCCTGCTGCTAGCTTGGCTAGCCTATCCGATATCTCATTGCCTTTGATACTACTGTGTCCAGGGATCCATAGCTGAGTGACTCGGTTT
This sequence comes from Andricus quercusramuli, assembly GCA_932178445.1. Taxonomy (NCBI): domain Eukaryota; kingdom Metazoa; phylum Arthropoda; class Insecta; order Hymenoptera; family Cynipidae; genus Andricus; species Andricus quercusramuli. The sequence goes on from CAKNXH010052374.1 coordinate 5,534, forward strand.
TCGGTCGCTAACGTATTAAGTGCCTCAAAGTATTCCCATACTAATAGTGACGTAGTATTTTTTCCATTCAAGGCCATTATAGCAGCCCTGCTGTCTGAGCAGATACGGATGTTCCTTTTATTGTCATACGCCTCTGCCTGGTAGGCGCACTGGAGTATGACCATAATCCCAGATGTTAGAACTGTGGCGTAGGACCCCATCTCGATTGTGAAGCCCATTCCATTCCTTCTACGATATACACCGGCTCCTGCATTCTCCTCGTTCCTGGAGCCATCTGTAAACCAGTTGTCTCCATCACTGGGCAGGTATGCGTCGCCGTTAACCCATTCATATTTCATGGATAGGCTGACTCGATACTTCTTGTCGAAGAGGTAGAGAATGACCATTTTGTCACTGGGCATGTTCAGGGTCGGCCGTCTCGCGGTGTCGACTGGGATCTTCACTGCTATCGAGATCCTTATGTCATTTACCAAATTTATCCTCCAGGCCGCCTTCGCAGCCACGGCCTTGATGGTCAGATGGAGGGGCTCTAAACCCATTAGTGCCCCCAGTGCCATCGTGGGTGTCGACTTCGAGGCTCCAGTGACGCCCCTTAATATCAGTCTCCTGATCCTTTCCAGTCGAGACTTCACAGTGCACCGCTCGACCCTGCTCCACCAGACTACCACCGCATAGGTTAACCTGGATCGCAAGATCGCTGTCTAGATCCACATAAGTGTCTCCGGTTTCAAGCCCCAGCTTGAACGGCTCTCCTACAGAGCCATCGAGTCGCTACTAGCTTCTTGCACTTGTTTCCCAGGTGCTCGTTCGACAACAGCTTCTTATTCAGAATGACTCCTAGAAATTTAGCTCGTTCTTTGATTTCCAGTTGTTGCCCTCCAAGTTTTAGTGTAGTCGTGGTTCCCCACTTATACCTTCTGGTGAAAACAACCGCATCTTTCTTACTCGGATTAACCGATAATCCAGTTTTCTTGCAACATGAATCCACTATCATTAGTGCTTGCTGCATTACTCCGAAGAGCACATCCGGATGCTGACCGCGCAAGATAACCAATATATCGTCCACATAGCCTATGGCGTGAAGGCCCTGACTCGAGAGTAGATGAAGCAGTTCATCCACTACTAGGCACCACAGAAAGGGCGATAAAACTCCCCCCTGCGGACATCCCGAGTCAATGGTTCCACATAGAGTGGCATCACCCTTAGTCGTAGTTGGATTCCTGTTGGCCAACATGTGGCGCGTCCATTCCACGACTGCAGTAGGCACACTATGTGGAATCATATCCGCCCTGAACACCGCTCCAGAGGTGTTATTGAAGGCGCCTTCGATGTCCATGAAGGTTTCAATCGCGAGGCCTTTCTCCTTTAGTTGACCTTCAATTAGGTTTACTGCTCCGCTTATGGCCGTCTCCGTCGAGTGACCGGCCCTATAGGCGTGTTGCTCCTTGTGGAGCGGTCTGCTTGAAAAGACCTTATTCAAAAAAAGGCTAATTTTTAATAGCTTGTTCGATACAATCCATCGGTGGTCCGATACTATCCGCCGGTAGTGTACAATTTTAAAATCAAGAACAGAAATACAAAATGGTCATATACTAGAAGAGAAGAAAAACAGGATAAATAAACTAAAATTGATCAAATTAAGCTCTTGAAGTTATAGCTTAAGCTGAAAAAACAAAAATAATTTTTCTTAAGAATCCTTCATATACGTACTTTGAGGCCGCCTTCTTTAACAGTAAAACTTTTATACTGCTCATTAATGCAAGCAGATTTTTGAAGAAATTTTTTGTTAGTTTCTGGAGTCCACCAATCCTTAGGGTCTCCATTTTTATCATATTTCCCACCATCCTTATCGGCAGCTCTAGTGATTGTATTTGCAATAACAAAGGAACCAATCCCACCGTAGTTCAGGTACTGAGGCCTATCCATATTGAAGAAAACGTCTTGTAGAATTCCAGCAGAGATATCTGAAATAATGGTTTTTGTTATTAAAGTGAGTTTAGTTGAGTTGAGTTTAATTGGTTAAAAATGTTGTTTTTTTTCCTTGAGCATTAATTTTTTAACTATATATTTAATAATTTCATTCTTATACAAAAAATCATCTTTTGGTTGAAAAATCAACTATGTGGTTGAAACTTTGAATATTTTGTTGAAAACGTATTTTTTTTGTTACAAATTAATTTTCCACACTAAAAATGCAACTATTTCATTTTTTGTTGAAAATTAGGCACAAGATTAATTCACTTCAAAAACAAACGAATTCTCAATAAAATACATTGATTTAAAAATAATTAGTCTATTTTTGAACTAAAAAGATAAGTTTAAAAAGCAGTCAAACAAGGAAAAACAATTCATAACCAAATAGCAGAATTTTCAACAAAACGAGATGAATTTCCCGCCAAAAGTATAATAGTAGACTTTTAAATAAAAGAATTAATTTCTGAACAAAAATAGTTGGATTTTTTTATTGGGTTCGATGAATTATATATATTTGAATTTCAGCGAAAGAAAAATAAAAAGAGGAAGTGTCTTGAAAAAAATAAAGACAAGAAGATTTTTTGAAGAACGGAAAGAGAGAGGAATAGGGAAAGAAGTGTAAAACCGACGGATAGAATTGGACCAGTAACCAGCTGAACTATTTAAAAATAGCCTTGATTTTCAAAGGCCACAGTGCCATCCAGGAATTAAGATAAAAATATTTTGATGAGTCCATTGGAATGTTCATTAAATTCTGCGTTCAATGAGCCTCAGTACAAGTAATTTGGTCTTGCGGGTATTCAATTACCCCGGGAGAAAGAGAAAAATACACCGTCGAATCACAGTGCAATAACATAATTCTAAATTTAGCAAGCTTGCACTAAAAAATTAATATTTCAAGAACTCATCAATGTTTTCCAACATTGAAGGGTTCAAATGAAAGCTAAAACACTAGAGATCACTTTTGTGAAATTTCAAATAAATCAAGTAATTTGGCAAGGTTCCAACAGGAGTTGAAGATGAAGTACAAAAGTCCTTAAAAATCGGAATGTTATTTTAGTCTTTCTTACGTGAAAATCCAATTGACACAAGATCAAATTATTTTAATTTGAGTTTATTAAGGTCACCATAGATAGCAGTCCGATACTATCCATCGGTTTAAAAATTTTATTCTATATTCCGAAAGGCGCTATCACCTTTTCGATTAATAAATAAATTTAAATAGTTTATTCACTCATTGATCCGATACTATCCATTAGTAGTATATGAATAAAATAGACCTACAGATCCTGTTTGCTATGTCAAAATCAGTCGTTGCATCAACAGTTTTATAGTTTGAAAGCAGTGTCCATTCTTGTGTGTTCGCAGACTTCCTCAATAGACTGGATGTGATATAATGCTGGAAACGGTTCAAGTTTAAAAATGATTGTAGAAAATCATTCGGGATTATTTCCAAATTCTTGTAGTATTCGTTAAGAATCTTGTCATTGAGAAGCTCCTCAGGAGCTCCAATAGAGTGTCTCACTGATTTAAGTTTATCCAAAGCAAATTTCCGTGTTTTTTCATCCATCCAGTCGACCTGCAACAAATAGAGCAAGTTAAGCACCGAAGAATAGTATCGGACTATTTAGAAAGTAAATGGACAATATTGTAATTTGGCTGAATTGAGGTCTCAAATCTCCTTTTTGAAATAAGACCAATAACATAATGAAATATTCACTGGTTCTCGAATTATCATAAAAAATGTGAAAGCCTTCATCAGACGAAAATCGGTCTGTCAAGCTATATGTTTCATTGATAATTGATCTTTTTAGTTTAAAATTAGACTATTTGTACATCGAAATTCAGTAGAATCGCATTTTTTCTTTCGATTCAATGGGCCTTAATGTCCGCGATATCGATTTTTGAGTATTTACGCTCGAGCGCTCGGCGCGCGAGGTCCGGGGTCCGGGGTACAATGGACTCCTCACTGTAGCCCAGACCTCGGACTTCGCAAGTCGAGCGCTCGAGCGTAAATATTCAAACCTCGATATCTCGGGAACTAAGTTCCATTGGATCGAAAAAAAATAGACAATGGACTTTGATGTACTTCCTGTAAAATCCCAACAACAAGAAAATTCGTTTGTCATATTAACACATATTTTATAAGCGAAATGGCGAGATTTTTCAGCTGAAACTTTACGGAAACGAAGTGGCATAAGTCACTTCTAACCTCTCATATTGCAGCTTCGCTAAAAAGTCGGAACCAAACAAATCCTTGCGCGTACAAATTCCACATACTATATACTATCAAAAAATCGAAAAAATCTATTTTTTGGTTCGGTCGAATAGAAATACCCCCTTGAGCAGAATTTTCATTTTTTTTTTAATGCTCATTTTTGGTTCAAAATTATCAGCTTTAGTTTTTTGTTGAAGATTCAACTATTTTGTTAAAAATTCGTTATTTTAGTTGAAAAATGTGACGATTTGGTTAAAAATACTTATTGTCTAATTTCCTTTCAAACACCACATAGTTTGTCCCCGATAGATTCTGTGTTTAATACTAAAAATACGAATTTTCAAAAAAAGATGGATTTTCAACCCAATAGTTGAATTTCTGATCTAAAAAGACAAATTTTTAACCTAAGAGTATATCGTTTTAACAAAACTGTATTATCGCTTTATTAACTAACAAGAAAAAAAGATTGTTGAATTACGGTAAAACAAATTCCAAGCAAATTGTTAAATTTTCCAACCTAAAAGATGAATTGAAAAAAAAAATTCAATTATCTTCATCTTGAAGTCGCAGAATCTCTCGGGGACAAACTATGTTGTTTTTCAGCGGAAATTAGGCAATACGTATTTTGGCGTTTTTTCAAAAAAATCCCTATTTGTTTTAGAACTTTTTTAACTCTGCCAATTATTTCCTTCACATTTTTTCGTATCTGTTGTTATTTGCAAAAAAATTCGAAAATTCGATTCTATGAAAAAAATCCTAGGGTCACGAAAGTTATTTCACCCGCATAAAACTCACAAGGTATTTTCCTTATGATATAGTACAAATTGAAAAAAAAAATTGGCAAAAAATATAAATGTGAGAAGAAATCTTCAATATCTCAATTATGTTAAAAGTGATGTATGTTTGAAGAAAAAATTGGGATTTTTTGAAAAACAAAGTGCCAAAAATTATCTTTTCCGTTGAAAATTAAATTATTCGGTTGTATGTTCTACTTTTATGTAGGAATTGATTAGCGGCGTATTTTTTTCCGATCCGATGAGCCTCAGTGTGCGAGATATCGAGGTTTGAGTATGCACGCTCAAGCGTTCGACGCACGAAGTCTGGGGTCCGGACTACAGTGTACTGGCCACTCCTCTGAACTTCGTGCGTCGAGCGCTCGAGCGTAAATAGTCAAACCTCGATATCTCGGAAACTAAGGCTCATTGGATCAAAAGAAAAAATACGCACCTAATGGATTTTCATTTACTTTCATCCTGTGAAGAATCGTTCGAATCAGCGATGTAAATCTCCTGACCTCTTCCCGTTAGTTTATGGTACACCTCTAAGTGGATGCAAAATTCTGACCTTCAGTGTATCTGTCTCTTTGATTTGAAATATATTCGGTAAATAGTTAATGAAAAAATCTTACCTCTTTCAGATTCTTCTTAAACTGTTCTTCCAAATCGACTGTCAGTTCTTCCACACTTTTCCGAGATTTTTGGTTCAAGTTTTTCCTGACATATAGAGCACCAGTACTCGCTCCTATCGCATTAAGAATCGCAGTCGTTTCGAGGCAGTCCCACCATCTAACTTGAGTCATGTCTTCACCGGGAGAGCGTAGACTTGCATACTTTTTTTGAGCATCCCTGATTTTTTCATTTGAGTAAGGTATAAGCTCCTCAACTGCTTGCGACATCATGTGATTAGCCAGCACCCTCTTTGGGGTTTTCTTCATCAATGCTTCAAATTTATCGAAAAATGCAGACTCGTTCACTTGTATCAGTTCATCGTCATCAATAACTACGGAGGTTGATTTGAGAAATGCGTTGAAATATTCCTTCCAGGGAATGGATTGATATTTTTTTGCGAGATCTTTCAATGGTGTTAGCTTGTCGTTAGGAGGTTCACTCAGTTTAGCTTCTTCAGTAACGGAGATCTGGGGTTTCAAGATATTTTAGTACACGGAGAATATTTGTGTTCAATTTTACATAACTTGGTTCGGTATAGTGATGCATATCGATCATTTTCAACTTTTTCAAAAATCTTGTCAGATTAAATTGAAACCTTGAACACAATACTCATCACATTGAGACGGACGATCACTGAGTCGAGATGATCGTCTCATCTCGATCGAATTTTTCATGGCGAATTATTGATCTCCATTACATTTCAGTTTCATCTAACTATCTTTTAAGCAAATCTCGATTTCGTCCAAAAATGATCGACATGCATCACTAGTTCGGTAAACAATTTTCAATGAACCTCTCGAACTAACCCAAAACATCATAAAACGCACATATTACAAAAAACTTTTTTTTTAACAGATCTAAGAAAAAACACAAAATATAAGAAATCGTTCCAAAAATCATTATCAATTATTTGGAAATGGATACAAAAATAAGATATCAAAAGTGATATGAAAATGAAAGACATAAGTTTTCCAATAAGTATCGGGAAGACATTGAAAATTTTTTTTAAAACCTGAAAATATGTAAATTATGAATATTAAAGAAGGAAAAAGACCATAGTGCTCAGATCTAAAAAAGACATAAGCAAAAAAATTTTCAAATGGAAAATTCAGCATAAAATTATCACAAAAGTACTCATTCGTACATAAGAGAAATTATGTACATATTTTATGTATATGGCAACTTCCTCAGAATAACTTTGGTTATAGGCAACGAGGGTGTCACAACTTATTTTTGATGAGTGTCTAGGTGATTTCTAAATTGTTACAATAGGTACATCCCATCGGCAACCTTATTTTCCAAAAATTACCGGGAAGATATTACAAAAAAAAATTCAAACGTATATCATGTATAAATATAAACATTTTTAATTTTTTGAAATCTGAAAATATGTGAATTATAAATATTCGAGAAGGAAAAAGACCATAGTGTCCAGATCTAATGTTTGTGGGTTATTCAAAACCAATCTATTTAGATTATTACATTTTCACAAATAAGAGAAAGAAACAATCCAAAATTTTTTTTATGTATTTCTAAAATTGCTAAAAATGTAGTGCATTCTCATTACAAAAATTTTTAAATAAGAAGATTTCTTTCGAGAAATTGAAGTAAAATTATTTAGACTCAATTAAAAGAAATCAGAAAATACTCATAAACAAACCCTGAAAATTGGAACGAATCATTTGTTGAGTGTCTCTATTGAAAAATTTTTCAATCAAGATCCAATAGAAATATATTTCATTATGCATAATTTTCTGAAAAATGAGAATAAAAAAATTCAGAATGGAAAAGCAAACCTCTCAAATTATTCATGTTAAAATATATTTCTGTTCGATCTTAATTTAAAAATGTTTAAATAGAGACACTAAACAAATGATTCTTTCCGATCTGCAGGGTTTGTTTATAAATATTTTCCGATTTCTTTCAATTGAGTCTGAATAATTTTACATCAATTTCTTGAAAGAAATCTTTTTATTTAAAAATTTTTGTAATAAGAATGCACTACATTTTTAGAGAAATCAGAAAATTTATCGAATAATTATAAATGTTACTGAAATTGTCATGAAGTTCCTAATTCAAAAAATTGACATCGAAAAAAAAACGAATGTTGCTATAGAAAAATGCATGAATGATGCATTTGTTTATCATATTAACAATTACAATCTAAAGAAGAAATTTCTTTATCATTATGTTTTTTTTATCAAAATTTCTTGCAATGTAACTTAAGAAAATGTTACATTATGGAAAATCGTAGAAAACATTCTTTCAACAAATAATTTGTTTGAAAAAATTTTCGTTTGTTTATTATATAATATTGAAACATCTTCAACTAATGTTACGGCTTGTAAATTCTATTATTTTAAACAACAATAATTGCTTATAAATCTAATGATTTCCCATTCATAAATACAAATTCTGAAAAGATGCCGACATAACCTCAAATTATTAAGAATTTGTGAATTATTTTTAAAAATTATGGATGTTCTTTGGAATCTAACGATTTTCAAATAAAAATTCAAATTTTTGACTAAAAACATCAACAAACCCGAAATTGTTCAAGCTTGTAAAGTTTTTTATTTTAAACAAACTCATAACCTCAAATTGTAAAAATTTTATAATTTGTTTCAAAAATTATGATTCTTTTTCAAAATATCCATGAATTTTTTTTTAAATACAAATTTTAATATTTGACGAGAAATACTACAAAAATGAAAATGTTTAGGATTGTGAATTTTATTATTTTACACGAACCTCATTGAATTCAAATCTAATCATTTTCTGTTTCGGAAATACAAATTTCAGATGCAACACGTCAACATAACCTAAAATTATTCGAAATTTGTGATTTTGCTTAAAAACTATAATTATTTAAAAATTCAACTGAAGAAGAAAAAACTGCAAATTTTGCATTAAAAACAAGGTTACAAGATGAGATGTTCACATAATCTTACATGATACTATGATAAACAAACAATTCAATTTATGAAAAAATGGTAAGAGTAGATTTTTTCGAAAATGGGTTGCCATTGATAAAATAGCGTTTCGGCTCTTATTAAATGATTAATGAATTAATATTATTTTTTTAGGGTTTCGTACCGCTAAAATGTGTTTCCAAACATTTTTTGCCAATTTTTTTTTCAAAAATTTCTTCTGAAAAATTTCTTTTTCAAACATTTTTTTTCGAACATTAAAAAAAAAAAACAATTTTTTCCAAGAATTTTTTTTCAAAACATTTTTTCCTTAATTTTTATTCATAAAAAGTATTTTAAAATTGATTTTATTTGTAAAAATATTGTCAGAAAAAGTTATCCCGCGCATATAGCGCATAATAAGTTTTTAATAAAAATGTCCCCCCTATTTTTATTATTATCTTTTTTTATTATTGTCCACTTGGATTATTTTTCTCAATTCCGATCATTGTGTAATCAAATTCGAATTTCGGACATCAAAGAATTTAAATTTTGATTTCTGAATTTAATTTCTCTATGGCCCTAGAAATTATATTTTTGCCCTAGAAAAATGTTTCTCTAGATTCACTTCGTTTAACTATTTATCAAAATGTAATCATTTTTCGCTGAAAAAAATTGAGCAAATTTTGATTAATCTTTTATTTAATCATTTTTCATAATTTTAATAAAACTTCGGACAACAGACGGATTTTCATCCAATTTTACATAATCTCACATAATAATATAATAAACAAACAATTTATTAATTTATTAAAGAAATGATAAAAGACGATTTTTTCAAAAAAAAATTTCCAAATTTTTTTCAATTTTTTTAAAATCTTTTTTTCAAAATTTATTTTTCGAAAACTTTTTTTTCAATTCCTTTTCCCAATTTTTTTCAATTTTCATCCATGAAAAATATTTTTACAAAATAATTTAATTTTTCGAATTATAATTTAATTATTACTCACACGGGAGAGCTGAATTTGAAATTCGATAACTTCTTTCAATTCTTTTTCGGCCCTAGCTCTATTTGCACCATATATAGCAGCTACGTCAAGTATCAAATTGTAGTAGGCCTTCACCGCCTTGTCATTAAACCCTTTCACTAAAATTTGGCTTTCAAGAGCGAGAAATGGTACGTCAATCTGAAAAAAAAAAAATTCAATGAAAATGTTTTTTTCTTAATCTCAATTTGTTATCTTCCTCTCTGATAGTAATTACTCACATATAACACATTTATTGATTTGTTCATATAATTAGTGCCAATAACATCGGAAGAGAAGAAGAAATTAGTGCTAAATCCCAAATCGCGCATATCATAAGTTGCCTTTATCCAATCAAAGTTTTTCTCTTTCCACGAGTCTCCTTCCAGTATCGGCCAGCCGCCTAATTTTTTCAACTTAGCTAATGCAGTCTGGACACCATTTTTTTCAATTAAATCTATGGAAAAGATTATTTTTTTATCGAAAAAATCTTGCGAAATTTCCGACGGATAGTATCGGATTCGGATGGATAGTATTGGACTATATCTTGATAGTATCGGATAATAGCTTGATAGTATTGGACTACCGATTGATAGTATTAAATGACCTTTGGATAGGATCGAATTTCGATTTTCAGGAAATGATGTACTTTACTCTCTAAATCCGAATTAGTATAAATTTTACTAAATCAATAAGTAGCATTGTATCTGACTATTAAAATAGTAATTTTATCACTTTCTACTATATGGAATGGTAAGATTTATGTTACTAAATGAATTAGTAAGGGTATTCTACTAATCTGTCTAGTAGTAACAACTTACTAATTCGAAGAGTAGAAATGAATTTCTAAGGAAACATAATTTAACAATTTTTAAGATACATTCTGCTGTTTTTTGAGTTTTAAATAAAGAAGGTTGATGTTTTGTCAATACACCATCCATTTCTCCAATGCAGCCAAAATGTGAACTCGTCAAATTGGTTAGAATAACTATAGCTATTGTTCGTTCCCAAAATGTTCCGGAGTTTGTGAATAAGTGGATTCTGATGGCAAAGAGTGGGTTGGAACTGCAATTGATTTCAGGTTGAATCGTTTATCTTAGCTTCTTTAAAATGGGTAAGATTTTGTTTAATATTAGTAATTAGGTGAATAGTTTAAAGGGAACTGGGAAAGTGTCGTTGAAGAAAGTTAGGTTAACTAAAATTTATTTTCAGAAAAATACCTTCGAGGAATACAGTGTGCAGTGTGCATATATTTTTTTCTAAAATTTGCAAGTAAGTCAAGATGCTAACCTTCAAGAGTGCACTGGAGTTGTCCAAATGTCCGAATGTAAATTATTATTACATATTCCATTTAAATCAATCCTATGACTGATTGTTAGCTTTGTACAATAAGTTTCTCCTTAGTCAAAACAGCTTTTGAATTTTTAATAATAAAGAAAAAATTAATAAAGTATGCCTCTAGCCTCGGAGAACTCGGCCGGGAAATTATAAATTTCTATAAGTGCTGCCTTAAAATTGTTGCTTCAAACAGTGTAAAAGTTGAATAATAGTCTTATTTCAAACAATTCTGTTATTCGTTACAAGTAAATGTAAAATCATTTGTTTTAATAAAGTTTCTTGTGTCTATGGAAAATTGAAAATTATGTACTTTTTGTAAATAGTTAGTAATTTCCAGTCAGCATGATTTTTTTAAACATAATATTGATAGCAGACTATGTTACATGAAAGTCGACGTACCATATCGTAATCAACTAACAGTTTGAGAAAGGCTCTAATTTTTATCTCTAACTTGCAGAAAACTCACTCAACATACATTAAAAGATACGTAGATGTTCAAAAATTTTTAAAAATCAATTTACAACTTGACTCGAATTTTTACGTTAAAAATTTTCATTTAGTTGTTGTTATGGATGAAGAGGTTGTTTTGAAGAAGATTTTAAAGTATTTTTTCATGTTTTAAACTTATGCTTCTGAGGCATCCCTTACAGTTATCAGATCTAGTTTTACTGAGTAACATAAATGATTATTTAACCACCTTATACTGTTAAACTGCCGATACGTTAAAATAAAAGTATCTACATAATTTAAAGCGTGCAAATTTTAATTTAGTGTATTTAATTTTTTAAATGAAAATGTATCTGTTATAGTTTTGTTTGAAAATTGATAGTTTTTAGTTCAAAATTCAAATATTCATCTTCTACGTTGATAATTCAACAGCTTGTTTGCAACTTTTTTTCTCGCTTGACTGAAAAATCTTTTCAAGTTAAAAATTCAACTCATTTTGAAAAGTAGTTTTTTTATCGAATTCAACTGTTTCTGATTAAAAATTAATATTTTTTATGCCAAAAACTAAATTTACGTTCAGAATTCATCTTTTTTGGAATACAAATTTAATTAATGAGTTAAAAGCTGAACTCTTTTGTTTGAAATTAATTTTTTTGTGCAAGATACATCATTTTAATTAAAACTGTATCTCTTCGGTTAAAAAGTGAACTATTTTGATGAAAATTCGTTTTTACTTTAACAGAAATTTATTCTTATTGAAACTGAAAATGTAGTTATTCCAGTCGAATATTCCAACATTTTATTTAAAAATCCATCTCTTCAGTTTAACATAATACAAAATTTTAAATGAAATCATTCAATTTCAGGTGGAAAAATTATAATTTTTAGTTGAAAATTCAAATATTTCAGTCAATGGTTCACCATTTTAGTTGAAAATTTAACACTTTGGCTAAAAATGTGCTTTTTTTCTGGAAAATTAATTTTTTAAACTGAAAATTCATTTATTTGGTTGAATGTTTGTCTTTTTCAGTTGAGATTTCTTCTATTTTCTTCAAAATACGTATTTTTTGTATGAAATCATTCTTTATGTTTCTAAATTAATCGTCTTGTTTGAAACTTTATCTTTTTGGTGGAAAATGTAAGTATTCCAGTTAGGTATTCATAATTTTGGTTGGAATGTCATCTTTAGGATTGAAGATAATGAACTACTCGGTTAAAAGTTGAACTTTTGTTAAAAATTCATTTATTTCAGTAAAAGATTCATCATTTTGGTTCAAATAGTTTTTTTATCTGGAAAATTAATTTGTTATGTTTAAATTTAACTATTCCATTTTTGGTCGAAAGCTAATCTTTTTTAGTTCAAAATTCAACTGTCAACCATCAAATAAAAATTTGTTTGAATTATCATTCAAATTCATAGACTTAATAGACAAATTTAAGAAATGATTGATTATGTTTTTAGTATTATTTGGTTATTTAAGTATTTAATGGTGCTAATATATTTGAGAATATCTTGTAATATAATTTGTTAAAGATTCCTAAATTAAAAATATTGAGTTGATCCCCAGAAACTGAAAAAAAATTTATAATAAACTCGCGAAACTGAGGACTTATTCCGACTCGTTTAAAAAAAAAGATAAATATTTTAATGGCTCCGTGCTATCAAAAATTATTTAAAACAAAAACTTGACATATCTGGATAGAACTTGAAATTGTCATTGAATGTTTTTTATAGGCACAATTTCTTCATTTGGCTATACTGTAATAATATTCAACCATGATACACTAATTAAAAGTATGTAATAAAAATTTAATAAAAATGTAAAAACAGTCACTACTTCGCAGTTGTTTTTGTTTAGAAAAACTTTTAAGAATATTAATATTCTAGGTTTATTTATTACAATAACCTGTTTTCCATTTGGATTGAACTAACTTGTTTTTTAATCGGACCTAATTCGACTTCAATAATAGCATAATATATTTGAATAAACTTCTCTTCGTTGAAAAAACAGTTTTTAAATTTACTTGAGACTACCCTTTGAAATAGTAACCAGCCATACATTTACCAATTCATTTAGTAGTAGCATTATCAATTCCTTTAGTAGATATAGTTACTAATTCATTTAGTCAGTTATTCTTACACATTGAATTAGTAGATTCTTACTAATTACCGGTAAACGAATCGGCGCTATTTGAATTAGTAGAAAACTACTACCAATTAGTAGTTTTCTACTAATTCAGATTTAGAGAGTAGCCTCAACTCTAGTCGGGAGGTAAAATCACTGATTCATTTTATATTTCGCAACAAAGATCTTCAGGATTTTATCTTCCATTTGAGCTATTAAACACTGAAAAATCTTGATGGGTTCATTCAATAATGATTTTTTGAGTTCGTGGTCCGATACTATCCGTCAGACAGTCTTCCGATACTATCTGCCTCAAAGTGAGCCAAATTATGAATTAACTGCTCAAACTCGGCCATAGCTTACAATTCTTACCCGATTTCAATGTTCTTTTTTTGTAAAAAATTTTGAAGAGTGAATTCCTGATTTGTACTACTGTATGACGAATAGTATCGGACCACTAATCAGGCTCGCGCAAAAAAATTATTATTTCATGAACCCGTGAAGATTATTGTAATGTTTATCGGTTAGTGGTTCGATACTATCCATCGGTAGTGTACTAACTGTAGAAAAAATATAATTGAAGGAAAATGATTTAGTTTTTTACGAGTGACATTTCGTGGTCACACCTTGCTTATCTTAAAGCGGTGGATAGTATCGGACTACTGACAGGGTAACCCATTAGAAATTGATCTTGACTCTAAAAGGTGATAGTGCTGGCTAAAATATAGATACAAATATTTGTTACTGTTGGAAGGCTTATTAAATTTCGCGTTTATATAGAGAGATTCAAGCCATTGTGCGGTGGATAGTATCGGACCACTAATGAACGTTATTGTCCTGAATTCTCTAAAAATCGGAATTTTATTTTGGTCATTCCTTGGTGATAATTCAATACCCAAAAGGCCCAATTACGTCAGGTAGGGCACATTTAACGCAGAATTTAATAAGCTTTTAAACAAATAAAAAAATATTATTATCTAAATAATTGTGGACGGCACTATCAGATTTCAAAGCCGAGGTTATTTTTCAATGTGTTTTTTTTTTTCAATTGCTAGTGGTCCGATACTATCCGTCGGATAGTATCGGATTTTTTAATTTTTTAATTTTAAAATTCACTTACTCTCGTTCATGCAAGCCTTGTAAAAGTTTTTCGCTATTGTGGTGGATTTTGTTTCGTTGGGTTGAATTGGCTCTTCAATATTACGTTTTAATTTCTCCATATTTTTTTTATAGAGGGAACTATATCTGTCTGTAAACGTTTCATTTTTCGGAATTACTGCGGTTTTCAAAAAATTACCACAGGCAAATTTGTAAAAGTCATCGCACTTATCTACTGTGGGGTCGATACTCTTTAGGATTGTGGAAGCTGGAAAATGAAATTTTTATTGTAAGAACCGTTTCTGAAAAAATTTAATTATAATCTTGATTTGTTTAATGTACTGGAGCCAAGGCTCTTTGAACTATTCTGATTCAACTATTTTTGATTTAAAATAAAAAATCTTTTTGGTTGAAATACCGACTTGGTTGAAAGTTGAACACATTTATTGAAAATTAATTTTTCTGATGATTGCTGATTCTTTTTTGTTGATGAATTAAACTGATTTTCATTTTGAATAAAAATATTATTTGATAATCATATCAAGTATTACAAGCACTTTAAAAATTTTTTTTTTTTTTGGTCGAAGATTCATATCTGGTTGAAAATTAAACTATTTTGTTAACAGTTTGTTTGTCTGTAGTGTAAATTAATTAATTTGACATTATATTTGACAGTTCTATTTATACTTGGAAATTTATATTTCTAAGCTGAAAATTCAGCCAGTTGGTTGAAAGTTCAACAACTTTGCGAAAAATTAATTTTCTTTAAATTTATCTGTTTGGTTGAAAATTGAAGTATTTTTTGAAAAGTTGTTTCTTTTTGGTAAAAAATAATAAGTTTAACATAAAATTCAACTACTACATTTATGTTTCGAAATTAATATTTTCGATTGAAGTTCGTTTTTTTCGTTTGTTGAAAATCAACCAATTCCACAAAAACTTTAAACATTCCATTTATGGTAGAAAATTAATCTTCTGCAGTTCAAAATTCATCTAGCCAGTTAAAAGTTAAACCTCACTGTTAAAAATTAATTTTTTTTTACATAAATATTTTAAGCTGCAGTTGGAAATTGATCTCTTTCGTTCAGAAATAGATTTTATTTTTGTTACAAATTAAATAATTTGACACCAAATTTAACTATTTCATTTATGGTTGAAGATATATATTTCATAGCTGAAAATTAAACTTTGAAAAACATGAATTTTTTCGTCCAGAGATAAATTTTCAAAAAAAAGGTGAATTCCAACAAATTTGTTGAATTTGCAACAAAAAATATTTTTCAGTCCATTGTGAAAAAAAAATTTGGCAAATTATAATTTGAAGAAATGAAAATTTCGAAAGACTATTCATTTTCCTGTTTTTTTCTGTTTATTTGCTTCGTGGTTATATAAGAATAATTTTTCTGGATTTTTTGCGTACATTCGAGAAAGATTTTTTGAGATTTCATATATGACAAGAAAGTAACTAGTATATTCATAATATTTTTTTTTCAATTTACAGGATTTTACAATATTTTAGAAAAGCTTTTAACTTCTGGAAAGAATGTAAGAATATATTGTCAATTTCCAGATATCATTCAAAGTATAATATATTTTTAATATTTTCAAAATCTGACAAATTCCTCAATATCTTTTCAACTGCTTCGAATTATTTCTAGAATTGTTTTAAAATCTTCCGGATTTATTTTTTATAATTTTGTAAATCATTTGTAATTTTTTATAAATTTTTAAATTAGTCGCAAAGAATTAATAAAAAAAAAAACCTTTCAAGAATTGTAAAAAGCTCCAGGTTTTTATTTTGAAATCTACAAAAATCCACATTTAGTTCAAAATTCTTTTGTAATTGGTAATTATTATTGAAACTGAAAAATATCTGAATATATTTTACAATAATTTGATTCTTTCCTAAAACTTCGAGAAAATTCTGCAAAAATAGAAAAATCCCTTCAAATCATATTTTTGTTTAAGTTCGGAAATATTTTGTAATGTTTTGAAATCTTTCTGAATCTTCGCCTCAGATGAATTACGTAAAATCGAAAATTTTTGGACCAATTTTCAAGAAGAAAAAAAAACCAACAAAAAATAAAAGAGTTGATGCTTCAAAAAAAAAAAAAGATTCAAGCTTAGTTGATTTATACGAAAAGACACGCATTTGCATATTTAACAAAAAAATATAAAAATAAGAAAAGGTATTTTTTAACAAAATAGTTGAATTAAAAAAAATTGGAATTTTCAAAAAAAAAAATAATATAGAAGTTTCAACTCTGAACCAACAATTTGATTTCTTAACAAAAAATATAGTATTCGAATCTTCAACCAAAGGAGACAGATTTTGAAACCAAAATTTGTAGTTTTGTCCAGAAATAAAAGTAGAATTTTCAACTATAAAAGATTTTTCAGTCGAGAAAGACAAAGAATTTTACACAAATTGTTTAATTTTCAAGTCAAAGAGACCAATTTTTTACAAACCAGTTAAATTTTCAAATAAAAAATATTGATATTTAATAAAAAGCTCATTTTTAAGCAAATAGTTAAATTTTGTAAGGAATATATAAATTTATAACCACTGATTTGAATTTTCGAAAAAAAAGAATTTTCAACAAAAAATTGAATAGTTGATACTTCAACTGAAGAAGATTTCCAATTTTAAATCAGAAACAGTGGAATTCATAAAAAAAAAATACGAATTTTCCACAAAATTATTGAGTTTTTGATATAGTTGAATCTTCAATTAACGAAAGAGATGCATTTTCCAAGCAAAAACATAAATTCTCAACAAAATAGTTGAATTTTCAACAACAACCAAATTTTCTAACCAGAAAAAAATTTCAACTCAATATTACAACTTTTTAAATAAAAGAGAAAAATTTGCAATACAGCAGTTTAATCTTGAAACAAAAACCAGAAAATATCAAGTTTAAACAAAAAATGTTTATTTGAGAATAAAAAATAGAAAATTTCTACCGAAAAAGAAAGAAAATAAATTTTGACCAAATTGTTAAATTTCAAATAAAAAAGATGAATTTAAAAAAAATTGTTGAATTTCTCAGTAAAAATTAAAGCAGAATAATTTTGAAACAAAAATCTGTGTTTTTAAACAAAAAATATTAATTTTTAAATGAAAAAGAAAAATGTTTAAATTAAAAAAATTCATTTTCAACCAAATAATTAAATTTTGAACCAGAAAATATTAAGTTTTGAACCGAAAATAAGAATCATCTCAACAAAATTTTATAATCAATTTATCAACTAACAATCAAATTATATTTTTCAATTAGGAAAGAAAATAAATTTCAACCAAGTTGTTAAATATTCAAACTTAAATAAGAATTTTAAACTAAATAGTTGAATCTTCAACCAAGAACTAAAGCAGGCTAATTTTGAACCAAAAATTTGTGTTTTCAAACAAAAAATATTAAATTTTGAACAAAAAAGGCGAATTCAACAGAATTTTACAATAGAATTCAACAAAATTACAATACTTAAATTTTCAACCGAAAAGATTTTTCATGAAAAAAGAAAATAAATTTCAACCAAGTTGTGAAATTTTCAAACCGAAAAGATGAAAATTTTCAACAAATATAGTATAATCTTCAACCAAAAACCAAAGGAGATTAATTTTGAACCAAAAAATTGAACACCATCCCCAAGATTTCATTGTTAATTTATTAGATAAAAAAAAATGGTGTTTGAATTACAAAAAAAAATGCTAGAAATATTGTTAAATTTGCCAACCTAAAAGACGAATTTTCAAAAAAGAAATCTTCAATCAAAAACCGAAGCAGATTAATTTTGTACAAAAAATTCATATATTTCTAATTAAAAAAAAAATAATTTTTAAACGAGGAATACGAATTTAAAAAAAGGGTTCATTGTCAACAGAATAGATGAACTTTTGATCCAAGAAGACGAATCTTCAACCAAGAAGATGGCTTTTCAACAAAGTTTTATAATTAATTTATTAAGTAACAACAAAAAAAGATTTTTCAATTACAGAAAAAAATAAATTTCAACCAAATTTTTCAGTTCTTGCATCTAGAAGACGAATTTTCAAAAAAAAGGTTCATTTTCAACAAAGAAAGTTTTTTCAATTACCATGGAAAATAAATTTCAACCAAACTGTTAAGTTTTCAGACCTGAGAAAGAAATTTTCAACAAAATAGTTCAGTTTTGAAAGACAAAAGATTTGTGAATCCAAAAAGAAAATAAATTTCAACCAAATTATTGAATTTTTAAACCCAAAAAACGAGTTCTCTACAAAAGAAAGAATTTCAAAAAAATAGTTTATACTCAACCAAAATGGGTAGATTTTCACAACGAATTATGTAACTAATTCATCAACCAACACAAAAAAAAATAAATTGACAAATAATTTTACATACCAGCATTTTTACATTCAGCAGATTGACACACCTTGCTACTACCCTTGCTCTCCGTTCTGCTGCCCTTGCTCTCCGTGCTGCTACCCTTGCTCTCCGTGCTTTCCTTTCTGATATCTCTTTTCACAGATGCAGCATCTAGAATTCCCCACTGATGCAAAACGCAAAAAATTAAAAAAATTAAAATTCGGAATTTGATCATTTTTTTTTTTTCGAAATTTATGACTTTTCTTAAACTCGCAATAATCGGTGAAAGAGGATTTCTTTTTCCTTCCTGCTCTTTATATACTAATTTCCGTGTAAAGAATCTGGGGAAAACATGATGAGTAGGTGAAAAATTCACCTTCACCCATACGACATCGTACGACGGATAATACTTGTGTCAACAGTGATAGTTGAATTTTTGAGTGGCACATTTTTTACAAGTCAAAAATCGTAAAAATAACTATTTCCTCATTTTGGAATATGTGATTTTTTGGAAACTGAAAGATGAACTATTTTGTTGAAATTTTTTTTTTAAAATGAAAATTATTGAATTCAAAATCAAATACAACTATTCCAATAATAGTTGCAAATTAATATTTCTTAGTTGAAAATTCAACTACTTGGTTGTAAGTTGAACTAGTTTGTTAAAAATTGATTATTTCCTTCAAATTCATCATTTTAGTTTGAAATTCATTTTTGTTTTCGAATTCAAATCTTTGTTTTTTAATGTTAAAATATTTTTTGGTTCAAATATCAAATATTACATTTCTCGTTGAGAATCAATCTTCTTTCGTTGGAAATTTAACTACTTGGTTGAAATTTGAACTACTTTGTTAAAAATTAATTTAAAAAAATTAAAATTCATAAATTCAGTTGAAAAATTATTTTTTGATTATTATTATTTTTCGATAATTTTTGATATCAAGTATTGCGTTATTCTTTGAGAATCCATTTAGTTTAAAAATAAAAATATTTGGTTGAAAATTGTTTTTTTTTAAGGGGGGGGGGGTGAAAATTAATTAATACAACAGACAATTTTTCAATTTAATTTGGGGATGAAAATATATTTTTGTTTAGTCAGAATTCAAATACTTAATTGAAAAAGGGCCTGCTTTGGTCAAACTTTAGCAACAAATTATTTTTTTAGTTGAAGATTCCTCTTTTTGATTAAAAATTGAACTATTTTGTAAAAAATGCGTTTTTTTAGTCGAGAGCTAATTAATTCAACAAAAAGTTGAACTATTCCATTTACGGTTAAAAATTAATATTTTTCAATTAAAAATTCAACTATATATTCTGCATGCTTTTTCTCAAATTTTTAACCAAATAGTTGCATTTTTAGCTAAAACATGTAAATTTTCAATTAAAAATAAAATGTTTGCATTTAGTAAAAAAATTCATTTTCAACAAAAAAAGAATTTTTAACAAAATAGTTGAATTATCAACGAAACAAATAAATTTTTTACTATAATGCTAAATTTTCTAATAGAAAAATGAAGTTTTAATAAAGGAGATGAATTTTCAGCAAACTTTTGCATTACAAAATAGTCGAATTTTCAAAAGGAAAGTGTAAATTTGCAACAACAAAAGAGACAAATTTTGAAGAAAACAATTGAATTTTTGACCAAAATTATTAACAAAGATGATAAATTTTCAACCGAAAATTGAATAGTTATATTTTTGGTTAAAAAAATCGTTTGCAACCAAAAAGGGAAGTATTTTTCTACAAAATAATTAAATTTGCAACTAGATAAATAGATCAACAAAAAAAATTTTTTAGCCAAGAAAAAAAAATCCATCAAATTGTTAGATTTTCATTCCAAAAAGACAAAATTTTGAACAAAATAGTTGAATTTTCAACAACAAAATTTTTTCGTCAAGGAAAAAGTAGCTTTATTTTCGAAGAAATATTTGTATTTTCCAACAAATTGTTGAATATTCGAGCTTGAATCTTCTTTAAAGAAAATAATTAAAATTTTGATCAAACAATTAAATTTTTAACCAAAAAGTTGAATTATCAACCAAAAAAGCCTGGGATGATTGAATAAATATTTTTTTTAGTACTGGATGGAATTTTCAAATGCATAAAATTTCATTCAAAAAAATGTCTTGCTCATTAAAAAAAAAATTAATTAAGAATATAGTTTGTTGTTCCATCAAAAATATTTTCATAAATACAATAACTATTTCCTTATATTAAAAAAATTTTGATTACAATGAAACAACAATTTTTTCATCTGAATAGAATAAATGTATTTTTAACAAAAATAAAGTAAAGCGTAATAGATAAAAAGTGTAAATAATTTTTTTTTTCATTCGAAGCAGTAAATTTAAAATACGTAATCAGCCTATTTACAATTGTCACAATATTTAGTCTTTAGTATTTTAATAAAGCAGAATATGTTGCACAATCACGTTTTTTATTTTTTTTTGTTTTTATTATTTTTTTCATTATTCATCTATATATTTCACATTTATTTTTATTATTTATATACTAATTTATTTTTTTATTATTTATCACGTTTTACATTCTAGTTTTTTTTAAAATTAATATGTACAGGGCTAAATAAGTTCACACATGATATAATAAAATGTTTTTAAAATTATTTAGCCATTTTTAATTTAGCCAAATTTTTTCTAATGAATTAATTCACCAAATGTAGAAAATATGGCATTTTTCAAAAATGTTTAATTTCTGCTGCTTCGAAGAAAATTTCACTTCTATGTTGAAAATTCGCTTTTTTTTTGTTGAAAACTAGTTTTTTTTTCTAAACTGAAAACCTAACTATTTTATTTTTTTATTGAAAATCGATTTTCTTCAGTGGAAATTTATTTATTTTCATTTCGTTGAAAATTTGTTTTTCGTTGAAAACTTTTTTTTTTAACTGAGTACCTAATTACTTTATTTTTTATAAAAAATCTATCGTTTTTAGTTCAAAATTATAATATTTTTCGGAAGATTCACTTTTTTTTCTTGAAAATTCATCCTTTATTATAGAAAATTCATTTTCTTTGTTGAAAATTCGACTACACCTTCAAATGTTCAACTTTATTGTTAAACAAATTTTGTCTCTTTCAGTAGAAAAAAATTATTATTGGTCAAAAAAGGTCTACTTTATAGAAAATTGAACAATTTTTCGGAAAAGACATTTTGTTGTTGAAAATTCAACTGTTTTTATTTTTAATTTGTCTTCTTCTGTAGAAAATGATTATAATTTTTTTTTCTTTTAGAAAATTAATTTTTCTATGAAAACGTAACTTTTTTATTATTCATTGAATATTCATATTTTTTAGTCTAAAATTTAACTTGTTTGAGATTCCGCCTTTTTTTGTAGAAAATAATTATTTTTGATAAAAAATTGTCTACGTCGTTGAAAATTTAATAATTTTTTGGAAAAGTTATTTTTTTTTGTTCAAAATTTAACCATTTTGTTGAAAATTCGTATCTTCTAGTAGAAAAATAATCCCCTCGGTTGAAAATTTATTTTTTTTGTAGGAACTCATTTTTTTAATTGAATATGTAACTTTAACAAATATCATTGAAATTTTTCTTTCTCAGTTAAAAATTCAACTGTTCGATTGAGATTTCGCCTTTTTCGGTAAAAAATAATTATTCTTGGTCAAAAATTGTCTACTTCGTAGAAAATTTAACACTTTTTTTAGAAAGCCATTTTTTTTTGAAAATTTAACTGTTTTGTTAAAAAGTCGTCTTTTTCAGTAGAAAATTTATCTTCTTGATTGTTAACTTATTTTTTGTAGAAAAATTAATTTATTTATGGAAAATGTAAATATATAATTTTTTTAGTGAAAATGAATCTTTTTCAGTTGAAAATTCGACTCTGTGATTAAAATTTCACCTTTTCATGTAGAAAATTAATAATTTCAATTTAAAAGCAATCTTCTTGGTCAAAAATGCATGTTTTTTTTTAAATTCAACTATTTCGTTAAAACTTAATCTACTCTATAGAAAATTATAAAATTTTGTTAACAAGTCATTTTGTTTGTTCAAGATTCATAATTCTAGTTACATATTGTGAAACTTGTAAATAGAATGTGTGACATCAAATTAAATAGTGACATTGCTTAAAAATGAAAAAATCATCATTTTCACCTTATTTTATTTCCTTATCTAACATTCCTATTTTTTGTTTAAATTCAAACTGATTTCTTGAAAATTCATCTTTTTCAATGAGAATGTAAAGATTTGAACGAAATTTTCTATATTTCATTGGAAATATAATTCTTTTGTTAAAAATAACTTTCATCTAACTTAATAACTTAATAACTTAATAACTTAATAACTTATACTTAATAACTTAATAACTTTCATATTTTAACCTGAAGAGGCTCCACGTCGTGGAGCGAAAGCTCGTTTTTAAATAAATGATAGATCAGTAGATCAAAAAACTAACATCTTCGTATATATTTACTGCACTGATCAACAACGGACATCTCACAATAATATTACTATTGAGATTGGAAAAATGGATTCTCCTCATCTAGATGAAGAAGACACGAGGTTTTTTAATAAACTAAAAAACGCTTACACGGAAGACACCAGCAACGAGTTACAAAAATGGGTACATAAACTGACTACATTGTCTAAGCTAAAAAATCAAAATAGATTTTTACTAAGGTGCAAATCAAACGGTTTTTTACCTGCACATATTATAAATTCTGATCCAAAAATCACATTTCATCATCCTCTCAGTATAGGTCATTATCGAAAGCTATGTATGGATTTTAAAATTAAAACGCTAAAGATTGAGATTATAGACATTAATCATAGAATAAATAAAATCGATAATGAAGTTTATTTTTTAGAGAAAAAGTTAAATCATCTGGCTATAGATGACCAGATAAAATTATTTTTTGAATGTCAAAGAAGAATTATAGATAATATGGTGAAACATATGATTGAAGACTCTATATCCAAGTTTGAATGGTTAAAAGAAACCTACTACAACAATAAATGTACTAAAAAACCAAAAGAAAAATGGCTCTTAAATTTATCTGATAAAGAAATTCCAAATGATGTTGGATACTTCTTGAGTTTAGGTAACAAGTTTTGTACGGGTAACGTAAACAAGGGAAAAATTATTGAAAATGTTTTAGCTAATGTTGAGGAAAAGATTAATCTTATCCCTAGTGAAAAAAGAACTGAATTTAGATCAAATATTTCTAATAAACTTTCGTCATATTTAAACAGCAACTATAATAATAATATTATATCAGAAATTGAAACTATTGGTACTAAAGCAAAAGAATTTATAGCAGAAAATCAGAAAAATATCATTATCACTAGAGCAGATAAAGGTAACATAACGGTGGTCATGAACAAGAATGACTATCTTGATAAATGTTACACTCTTTTATCAGACCCAAACACTTATATCAAACTTAAGAAAGATCCAACTAATAGTATAAAAAGTGATTTAAATTCAATGATTGGTAAATTTCAAAAAAGAGGTTATATCAAGAAAGATACAGCTAGATGTTTAAAAAGCTACAATTCAGTTGCTCCAAAATTTTACGGATTGCCTAAGGTACATAAGCCGGAAAATCCTATGAGACCAGTTACTTCTTTTTCTGGTTCTCCATTACTTTCATTATCAAAATTCACTAGTCTACCTTTAAAACAGATAATTGGAAAAAGTAACACTTTTGTAAAAAATAGTTGGGATCTCATTGATAAAATCAAAAATTTCAACATACCCAATAATTATAAATTGGTTTCGCTGGATGTTAAATCTCTTTTTTTAAATATTCCTAAAGATTTAGTACTGAAAAATATAAAATTGAATTGGTATAAAATGAGAAAACTAACCAAATTACCTGCAAAACAATATTTAGAACTCGTTGAATTCTGCATAGACAATTCCTATTGCAGTTTTCAAAATTAATTTTTTAAACAGAATTTCGGTACGCCTATGGGGTCACCTTTATCTGGTGCAATTGCAGATCTAGTTATGGAAAAACTGGAACAGGATGTATTAAAGAGTCTTTCTTTTGATGTTTTCTTCTACAGGTACGTGGACGACGTGTTCACATGCGTGCATGAAGATAACATAAATCAATTATTGGAGGCCTTTAATGCATACCATCCCAGAATCCAATTCACTATTGAAATCGAAAATGATTCGAAACTTAATTTTTTGGACGTTACCATCATTAGAGAAAACAATAAACTCATTACTAATTGGTATCGTAAGGACACTAATTCAGGCAGATATGTAAATTTTGAATCTAATATTTCGATTAAAGATAAAATCTCAGTAATTTATAGTCTTACTGATAGGGCTATTAAATTATCTGATCCAAAATTCAGAGATGATAATATTTTGAAAGTCATAGAAATTTTAAAGCAAAATGATTATCCTATTAAATTTATAAAAAAATACATTGATAAAAGAATTGAAAAGATTAACAACATTAATTTACAGATTCAGACTAATAATTTACAAGGCTTTGATTGCAGCAAAATTGTGATTTTACCATTTGTTAATGAACTCTCTAGATCATTTACTAATATATTTAAAGAACTTAACATTAAAGTGGTCTTTACATACCAAAAAGATTTGTTTAGATGCTTTTCTAACAATAAAGATGTTACTCCTTTTGATTTAAAAACTCACGTCATATATCGCATTCCCTGTGAATGTGGTTTAGTTTACATAGGACAGACAAAAAGATATATAAGAACTAGGATCAAAGAACACATAAGAGACTGTAAAAAAGATGAAAGAGGTACTGCCTTGGTTCATCACTCGCATGTTCATGATCATCAATTTTTATTTTCAAAAACAACAATTTTAAGTCATGAAAATCACTGGAGAAAACGAAATTTCAAAGAGATGTTTTACATTATTAAGAATACAAATTCTGTGAATAAAAGATCGGATGTAGAGTACCTTAGTAAGATCTACCATAGTCTTATTTTATCAACGAACAATGCTATTTAAAATTTAAAAAGAGTTATGAATATATTTAAGTGGGCGCTATTGTCCATCTTCGTTTAGATTTGTAGGTTAATACATAATCTCAAAGTATGTGTATGGTATATGGTATGTGTATGTAT
>CAKNXH010052375.1:6884-47917 GCA_932178445.1 Andricus quercusramuli
AAATATTTGAATGGCTACATGCTACGAAAAATTATACCTGGAAAAAACTTGGGATACCTGGAAAAAACCTGGAATTGTCAGGGAATTTTTTTCCAGGATTTGAGTAGACACCCTGCTTGAGCAGTTTCGAGCCCTGAGTTAATAAAACTACTTTTTTCAGGTCGCTGAGGTCTTCACAGGCCACGCCGGCAAGCTCGTACCCCTCCAGGAAACCATCAAGGGATTCCAGAAGATCCTTGCAGGAGAACTCGACCATCTTCCCGAAGTCGCGTTCTACATGGTCGGTCCGATCGAAGAGGTCGCCCTGAAGGCGGAAACGCTGGCCAAGCAGTAAACGAAACCTCGATATTAAGTTTCCTTTTCTTAAGTCAATCTTCGAACGATCAACTCCTCATTAAGCGTCTTCATACAAACAAATAAAAACAGAGCATGCAGAAAGCCTAGTCGAATCTGCAAAACCAACTTTGGTTTTCGTTCCGGAGATCGAGAGACAATCCGACGCAATGATTCGAGAGATCTTTTGAGAAGATCGTAAATCCGTCGAGGATTTTTATTGAATCATTGCATCGGATTTTAGAAGGCGACGATGAGACAGATAAGCTTGCAAGAACGGAGCTGGGCGATCGAGAAGTCGATCTCTTGTTCCATTTGGATGTTAAAGTTTGTTGGAAGATATTCTTTGCTTGAAAAGTGGTAAGAGAGATCGATTTGTTGCAACGCTTTTGTCTCCTGATAGACACATTCGAAGTTCTCGCTGAAATGTCGCGACTCAATGAACGGTGTTATTATTGGGCAACTCTGCGAGGCCATGTTACGTATTAGAAAAAAAGAGTAATAAAAATTTACACAAAGAGAGGTGGCCTTTTTTTCTGTCATGAATTACTGATTGACTTATTTCCTTGTTCTCTTTTGTCTAAATTTGTCTTTGACTTGTTTTAATGAAGAATTTACTTCATGGAATTGAACTGTTCCTACTAGCATTTTCAGAAGTGCTAGTATTTAAAGAAAAGATTGTCCTTCGCAATAATAAATTATTTTTTACTGAGAAAATAGTATAATTAAAAAAAGAATGAAATTAATTTCTGTTTTGCCGAGCTAATGATGAGTTATATCATTTTTCCGGGCTTTTCTGCGCAATAATAAATAATTTTCGCTGGACCTTTTGGGATATGGTAAAGAATAGGAAAGTGTAGGTCTGTGCCAAAGATATTTTTGTGCACTATTCTTTATTGGGATCTGAAATCTAGGTTGCGCTAGTGTCGTGAGCTAACGCAAGGAGGTCGAATTTTGAAGATGCGTTTTAATTTGAGCACACCAGTACTTTTACGATTGTTTTGCGGAGTGTAAAACAAATTGTAAATATTAAAAATTAGTATTTATCAAAGAAAGGTTTTTCAAATGGAATTTTCACTATATACAGTGAAAGAACACGAAAAAGCGTTTATCTAAGCTTATAAACTATAGAAAATTGCATGTTTTTTCAGAGAGAGAGAGAAAAACATTTTTAACACAAAACGTGTTTTTTCATTGAAAATGATAAAAATTCCATCTAAAACACTTCGTTTTCGATGCATATTTTTTTTATTATTCACTAAATTGTTTTAAACTCCACCAAAATATCGTAAAATCACTTGTATGCAAAAATTAAATCTGTTCGGGTCCGAGTTCTGCGAAACCTTAAATTTAATATATGAAAAATAGCTTTTTTATATAAATTATTTATAAAATTTTATGATTCATTCGTAAAATAGAGTAAAATATAGAGTAAAGAGTATAGAGTAAAATCAAAGTCTTAGTTATTCAATTAGAATTTTTTTTTTTAAAGTCGTCTTTATTTTGTTTGAATTCAACTGTTTTTGATTAAAATTTTTTCGGTTGAAGTTTCTTCTCTTTAGTCGAAAATTTAACTATTTTGTTTTAAATTAATTATTTGTTTGTGTTTCATTTTTAGTTAAAAACTGATTTTTTTATTAAAAAAATTAAAGGATTTGCTGAAAATTCGTCCCTTTTGGTTGAATTCAACGGCTTTTAATTGAAAATATTTTTGGGCTGAAATATCAACTATTACAACTTTTTAGTTGAAAATTTAACTATATGTTTGAAAATTCACTTTTTTTTAGAAAATTCTTCTTCTTGTTTTGTAAGTTCGTTTATTTTGGTTGAAAATTAATTTATTTGGTTAAAAATATAACTACTTGTTTAAAAATATTTTGTTTGTTTGTTAAAAATTAATTTTTTAGTTGAAAATTCGACTTTTTTGTAGAAAATAAATTTTTTTGTTTGAACGTTCATCTTTTTGGTTGTAAATTCATTATTTTTGTTTGAAAATTTGAGTATTTTGTTCATACCTCCTTTTTTGGTTCAAAATTTTGGTTACATCTTTTTTTTAATTGCAAATTCATTTCTGTTGATGAAAATTTAAATATTTTATTGAAATTTTGTTTTCGTTGAAAATTCATCTTTCCTGGTTCAAATGTATACTTCGTTGTTAAAAAGTAATTTTTTTGTTGGAGATTCATTGCTTTAGTTGAAAATTTAACTATTTTATTGAAAGTTTCGCTTTTTTGTGTGGCAAATTAATTTCTTAGCAAAAAATTTAACTATTTCATTTTTGGTTGAAAAATTTTTTTTTTTTTAATTAAAAATCCACTTTTTTCGTTGTGAAATTCAATTTTGGGAAATTCAATTTTTTATTTAAAAATTCAACTATTCCATTCTTGTTTGAAAATTCATCTTTCCTGGTTAAATTTTATACTACTTTGTTAAAAAGTAATTTTTTTGGTTGAAGATTTGAAAATTCATCTCTATGGCTGAAAATTTAACTATTCTCTTGAAAATTTCAGTTTTTTGTGTGGAAAATTAATTTCTTAGCAGAAAATTTAACTATTTCATTTTTGGTTGAAAATGTTTTCTTTTTTAATTAAAAATTCACTTTTTTTCGTTGCGAATTGTTGGAAATTCAATATTTTATTTGGAAATTTCACTATTCCATTTTTGGTTGAAAATTCATTTTTTTAGTTGAAAATTTAACTGTTTTATTGAAACTTTGTGTTTTGTTTTGTTAACAATTAATTTTATAACTTAAAAATTGAGTATTTCATTTAAAGTTCATCTTTTTTGTTTGAATTCAACAGTTTTTTATTTATTATTAAAATATTAAAAAAAAATTTTGGTTGGAATATCAAATATTCCATTTTTGTTTGAAAATTCATCTTTTCTGGTTCAATTTTATACTACTTTGTTAAAAAGTAATTTTCTTGGTTGAAGATTCATTGCTGTAGTCAAAAATTCATCTCTACGGCTGAAAATTCAACTATCCTATTGAAAATTTGGCTTTTTTTGGTTGAAACTTTTTTTTGCAGAAAATTTAACTATTCCATTTTTGGTTGACAATATTTTCTTTTTCAGTTGGAAAATTCACTTTTATTGTTGCGAATTATTGGAAATTTAATTTTTTAGCAGAAAATATCACTATTCCATTTTTGACTGAACATTCATTTTTTTTAGGTTGAAAATGTTTTCTTCTTTAGTTGAAATTTAACTTTTTTATTGCGAATTAACTATATTTGAAAATTTAACAATTTTGTTACTGAAAATTTAATTTCTTTAGTTGGAACTTAAATATTTAGTTGGAGATTTATGTATTTTGTTGCAAATTTGTCTTTTTAGTGGAAACTTAAAATCCATCTTGTTTGAAAACTATTTTTTTTTTTTAAATTGAACTATTTCATTTTCAGTTCTAAATTGACCAGTAATCAAAATAATACATTTTTTCTCTTTGAACTGAATGACTTAATCTTTTACTTCATTTTCGAAATAAACTATGAACTTTTAATTACAATTTGTATAGAAAAAGCTATTTTCATGTATTAAATTTAAATTTTCGCAGAACTCGGACCCGAACAGATCGCGCACTCTGGTGAGTGGGAAACTCCGCAATAAAATAATGTTAATTCCTTCGTTACCGACATAATTTTTTGAGAATCAATCCAAAAGAACCAACAGACTGACAAAAAAGTAAACATTAATTTTGCAAATTCTAAAAAATTCCCGCATTTATCAGTTATCTTATATGTTCATCCTCAGTTTTTAGTATTTTACAGCCGAGAATTATACAGCTTCGAAGTTCCGCCTCCAGATTTCTAATTTTCAGCAAGGCCTTGGCCATCGACAGTAATTTGACAAGATCTTTGCTTCAACCGGCGAACCGATCAGCCAAATTTTTTCAACAAAAGGGCAAACATAAGTGTGTTTGCAATTTTAGCAAAGAAAAATACGTTTTTTTTCGATTATTTTTCAAATGGCATATAACTGTGTTTAAAAATATAAAGAATCCAAAGGTAAAGGGAAACATTCTACTATGAAATATTTAAAAATCCTAGAAATTAAGAGTAAAAACAATGCACGGAACAGCGGCGTAATTTCTCAAAATGACAAATAATATTGTATGATCGGTATTAATCCCTTTAATAAAAAAGGGTCACTGCAGAACTGACAAATTCCTAATTTCAATACTTTTTGCATGATAAATGCTGCAATTAAGGCATTAAGTTTCATATGTTTGAGGTTAGAATGCCAACTTGCAATTTTACGTGAAAAGTATTTAAATTAGACTTTTTTTATTCATGGTCATGTGCAATGTACATATTAACCTGTAGTAAGTTCTTAATTAAAATTTCAATTAGAATATACAATATACATTGGAGTATTTATTTTAAATTCTGTATATGATAGAATAACTAAAATCAACGTGGAGAATTTAGTTATTGTAGTACATTCGCGAAAAAATAACTGTGTTTAATTATTTTTGTTGTTTTTATCATATTGACACATCTACAAGTATCTTCGAACAAAGATATTATACTTTGAACATGTCGTTTCTTGGGCTTTGAAAGCGTATGACGTCACATCACGTGTTTCGAGCGATGGGGGCACCACGAGGTTTGTTTAAATTATCGACATTTCCGGTTGATATTTTTTCACTTCTTAATTAATTACATGCTAAAAATTATTGAATCAAAAAAATTGAGTTGAAATTTCAAATTTAAATTCTTTGGAAGACAAATTTTGTAAAAAACTTAACTTTAAGGCCATGTGACGAGTGGGTCATGTGACCAGATACCTACCTTACCGGCACTTTTTTTATTTGTCAACTTATTTTCACACGAAGCGCCACAACGAGCTGAAAATTTGGGAGACAAAATAAGGAGCACTAAGAAAGGTGGCTCTGGTCCTAAATTTTAATATTCATGAAAAAAGTTTTTTTTCTTCAAATAATTCTTTTTTGCTTTTTTCCATGATTATTACAATTTAGGACCAGATCCACCTTTCTTAGTGCTTCTTATTTATTATCCCAAATTTTCAACTCGATGTGGCTATTCGTGTGAAAATAAGTTGAAAAATAAAAAAATTGCCGGTAAGGTAGGAACCTGGTCACGTGACCCACTCCTCACATCGAGCAGGGATCGATGTGAGGACGACTCACAAACGACGTGTAAATGTAAATTTTAATCTCTGACTAGTTGACATTTTTTCAAGTTTTTAATTTTATGACCGATGTTATTTTTCTAATCTAAACTTATAAGCCTGAAGAGGTCAGCAAACCAAGCTGACGAAACGTCGCAAAATATTTGTGGAGTTTTATTATTAACCCCAGTGATCAACAAGAAAAATAAATCTTCAAAATAAATGTATAATATTTAGATATAAATAAAAAGTTCAATTTGTGGCGGAACGGGACACATACTGGGGCGAAACGAGACACTGTTTCTCTGGTCGTCATAACGTTTTTTTGTTTGTTGAGCCAGCAGACGTAAACAACGTGGATTGTACAAAATGCTGAAAGATTGAAAATTGAAAGATCTCTTACATATTACAAAAATGTAATTGCAACTTTGTACAATTGTACGTACTTTATATCACGTTGATTCGTGAGAAATTGAAAGTGTTATTTTCTCCCAGATAACAATACGTGCCGGCATGTGATCGGCCCGACGGGTTGGAGACCAGCGTGCCTGCTACATGCACGCGTCAGACCGGCAGAGTCGGAATGCGACCGAAGGGCGGACAACGGTCCGGCACATTAGACGCCCGTCGGTCTTGCAAACGGCGAGGAACGAGGGGCCTGCGACTTGCACGACCGCTGCAGGCTGATAGTGCGAGTCTTCTTCTTCTTCTTATTCTGCGTTGGCACTATACCTGCTTTACTAAAGCTTTGTATATCCGGCCATGACCAAGTTGCGGGAGTGTGTGCTCCACTGTATCTGAAACACAATGTCGGGCAGGACTCAACTGAGCCAACTCAGGAGAGATGGCAGTTAGTCCGGTTTCCCGACGTACGTATCAAGGCGGCGAAATTCAAAAGACAATGGGATGGCCGCTCCGCGCGGGAGGGATCCTTCGACAGAAAGATTCCCCCCGCACAAGGCAGCCGAGGTAAAATTGAAGTGTATTTAGATTTTTAGGTTGTTTAAGAATTTAAATAAGTGACTGGCAATTTTAATGGATGGGTTGGCCAATAATTGGTAAGAACAGAAGGGGGGAGGACATTTCAGGATTTTTGACAGGGCTTTAGTTAGTTCCGATCTATAGGCTTTGAATCTGGGGCAAGCCCATAGAATGTGGTCGAGGTCTTCGTCGACCTCAGAATCACAGGGACATCCTCCAGAAGGTATTATATTTTTCCGTGCAAGGCTAGCGTTCAAAGCATAGTGATTGCTTCTCATGCGACATAGGGAGACTATCCATTCTCTAGGGGCAGTGAATGATGAGAAACAGGGTATTTTACTGTATTTGTAGTAACGCTGGGTGAAAAGGACACCCTTATTTTTTCCTATTTCTGTAAAGTAATTGTGGAAAATTTCATCGAGAGTTTTTCGGGCAGAGCCGAAGAAGTCAGAGAAAGGAAGGGGGATATTTAGAAGGGAAGCGTCTTTGGCTACTGATTTAGCCGCCACGTCTGCTGCTTCGTTTCCTACTATACCATTATGCCCGGGGATCCATACTAGGGAGACTGCGCACTTTAATTTGTCTAGGACTGATAAACGATTTTTAATAATAAAGATCAAGTAAGAATTTATGGAAGCAGGACATTTATTGGCAATACTTTGAAGAACACTTAGCGAGTCTGTGAAAATTACTGATTTAGAAAACCGATTTTGGATAATTTAGTCTAGTGTATAGAGTATGGCTATGGCTTCGATTGAGAAAATAGAGGCAAAATTTGATAGTTTCCACATTCGAGTTAGTTGAGCATCTGGGCATACCAGAGCACAACCAGCTATTGTTTCAGGTATTGATTTTGAACCGTCTGTATAAAAGTGGATGTAGTCCTGGAACTCATTTTCTACCAGGTCTCGAAAGTCCTGTGTAGGGGAGGGGCTTTTTGGACTAGTCTGCCTATTGCTGTGTTAATTTTAGGGGAAAGTAGGAGGTCTTCGTATGGAGATTCATACTGAGGGTGCGTTTCTGATCTACGGATCCGATGTTTAAAGTCTTTAACATTTTCAAATGCGTTCAGAAGGACGAAACGGTTTTGGATACCGCTTTTAGTGATTCTAACGCGGTCGGATAGGGCTAGTAACATATCTGGGAGAGGGTGATTAAGATCTGAGAAGGTTCCAATGACGTATTTTTTGGCCAAAAAGCAAAATCTTTTTTTGAAAGGGGGTTCACAGCATTCTGCCATCATAACGTTGATAGGGGTACTGCCCCTGTAACCGACGGCTAATCTTAAAGCTTCATTGCGAATTTTTTCAATTTTTTCAAAGTATTTATGAGACAAGAAGTTGAAGACATGGGATCCGTATTCCAAACTGCTTCTGATGAGGGAGATATAGACCATCCTTAGGACGATTGGATCTGCACCCCACCAGGTGCCTCTCAGAACCTTTAAGATGTTTAATATTTTCCTGATTTTATCGCATAAGTATAGAAAGTGAAATTGGAAAGTGAATTTAAAGTCGAGAATAATACCGAGGAATCTAACATGGGAGGAGGGGGATATTAGGATGTTATTTAGTGATAGGGTATATGCAGGGTTAGAGGTATCAATATTCCGTCTATTGAAAAGTACCAATCTTGTTTTTTCCGGACAGACCTCGAGACCTCTTTGTTCTAAAAATACTGTAAGTGCATTAAGGCATTGTTGGAGGGATTGAATACAGATCGTTGGATCAGAAGATCGACAGAATATGGCAATGTCATCTGCAAATTCAACAATACTGCAATTTTTAGGGACGAGTAGGCGAATTTTTCTGGTATAAATGGAGTAATTTATCGGGCTGAGGATACAACCTTGTGGAAGGCCCACAGTGCTGCGTCTGGGGCCCACTAGTTCACCATTAGTTTTGAAATAGACGTTTTTGCAAGATATGGAATTGTATACAAATCTGGCCAACTGCCAGGGGACACCGATCTCTTTAAGGTCTTCAATGAGATTTTGGGGAATGACGCTAGGAAAAGCACCTTTCAGATCCAGGAATAGGCCTGCAACAATCTCGCCACTGGCAAAGCCCGAAAGAATTTCGGTTGACAGGATAGCAAGATTATCAGCGCAGGATCTTCTCTTCCTGAAACCGAACTGAGTGGGAGATAGAAGATGGTTGTGTTCCACATACCACGAAAGTCTGTTG
The DNA here is from genome assembly GCA_932178445.1 of Andricus quercusramuli. Lineage (NCBI taxonomy): Eukaryota > Metazoa > Arthropoda > Insecta > Hymenoptera > Cynipidae > Andricus > Andricus quercusramuli. Next base: position 15,518 of record CAKNXH010052375.1, read on the forward strand.
TAAATAAGCTTTTCCATCACCTTGAACAAGCATGAAGCCAAAGCGATTGGACGAAATTTGCCTGGGGTTGATTTAGGAACAAAAAAAATAAGAAATTCATTCCAAGAGCTTGGAAAAGAACCAGATAGGTAAATTTCATTGTAAATTTTGAGAAGAGTTGTCTGGACTTGTTCAGGAAGTTGTAGTATGATATTGTAATCAATTTTGTCTAAACCTGGGGAGGATTTAATTTTTAACGAAGTCAGGGCGATGGAAAACTCGGACATCGTGAAAGGGGCCTCTAAGAATCCATTGCTCTGAAAGCTGACATGATCAGGAAATTAATCGAAGAAGACCGTTGGTGGAAACATTTCATCCGCTAAAGCATGGAGGCTTCTGATTGTTTCTTTATCTCCTGAACAGGATGCATTTGCTGGTTGGGTGTATTTATTTTTAAAACATTTAATGACACGCCAGACTCTGGAAATTGGGGTAGTTCTATCTAGTGACTCACAAAATTTTCGGAAATTGCTTCTTCGAGCAGTATTAAGCGTGCGCCTTGTTTTTGCTTCTACTCTATTTAAATTAATGTAATTCGAATCATTTCTACATCTCCTAAAAGCAGCTAGGGCCTCCTTCCTTTCTCCAACTGCCGCGTCGCAGTTTTCATCCCACCAAGGAGCCGGGATGAATTTTTTCTTTCGAGAACTGGGGTGGTTAGTGATTCTAATAGGTTTTACAGGAGGGCATGCTGCAATGACTGCTTCATCCACACTTTCAACGAAGGCTTCATATTTAGTGCGGCAATCTATCGATTGGGAATTAAAAACACTCTCCTTTTGGGAGATCGATACAGTGAGGTGAGAGTCAAAGGTGGACCAATCAATTCGCTTAATATTATATTTGTGAGAAAAGAATGGGGCAATTGGGGTTGAGACTCCCAGGCTTGAGACCACTGGGAAGTGATCACTGCCTAAGGAGTCGTTCCAAACACCCCAAGAGGAGATGTTAAAGAGATTTGGGGATACGAAGGTTAAATCGATGATTGAAGGGGCGCTACCAGGTCTAGTGCGGTAGGTGGGTTCTCCGGTATTTAGGGGAATCAAATCTGTCTGGTCTAGAGCGGAGCATAGCTCCAGTCCGTTGTTGCAATTCTGTAAACTTCCCCATAGTGAGTTATGGCAATTAAAGTCCCCAGCAATAAAAACTGAACTGGAATTTATATTTTGAATAGAATTAAACAATCTGGTCCACGTCTCTGACGAGATAAAGTTGTCAGAGGCGGGCACTCTGTATAAAGAAACAATGAGCAGTTCACCTAAGGAAGTTTCTACTAAGATTGCAAGCGTCTCTAGTTTGTTGTCAAGACTAGGCACAGAGGTGACTCTAGAGAATGTGATTCCCCTTCTTATGGCAATAGCCAAGCCACCGCGGCTGTTTGACAGCCTATCTGCTCTGATGTTGAAATCTTTAATTTTAAAATTTTGTTTAGAGTCTGGTTTCAGAAAGGTCTCAGACATAAGTAGGATATTAAAATCGTCACGGATATTTGATAGGTCGCCTTGTTTATTCAAGGCGCCCCGGCAATTCCACTGGACAATTTTCAATCTATTAAGCTGAGCCATCATTAGCAAGTTATGTTTTAGTTAGAAGATTCACACAATTGAGGACTTTATTCAAAATATTTTGACTTTCTTCCGTTTTGAGGTGACCCGTGGCTATCACTTCCACCAAGTTCATCAAAGCAGATAGAGTCGAGTTGATAACCGAAGACCTGGATTCATTTGAACCCGGTTTATGAGCCTGTTTAGACGGAGGGGCTGAGATGATAGATTTTGAGGATGGAGTAGGAGTAAGGGGGGGAAAGGGTGAAGAGGGAGAGGTTGAGTATGAGGGAGAGGCGGGAGGGGACTGAACCTGTTGATGAACGGCAAAGCCATTCGGAAACAGGCTGGGAATTCTACCATTGTTGTGGAGGTGAGAGAAGGATGAGTTGGAACCTTACGAGATGATTGCTGGGATTGGGCATTCGAAGAAGGGGGCTGCTTGGATTTTGGGTGGCAGTCTGTATGTTTCCATACGGGTAGCAGAGGGGCCTTGGGTTTCTCTGACAAAGTAGAGGCTGTCAATGTCTGGGAGTAAGGGCGTGGGGTCTGGGAACTAGACTTCATATGGGAGGGGGCCGGTGCGTCATTAAGCTCTGGGAACATTGAGAAACTAAATGTTTGAGAGGAATTGGGAAGCGGCTGGGTGGAGGAGGTATATTCGGCTCCTTTGCCAGATTTGAGGATAGACTTGGCTTCTTTGAAGGACAGTTTATATTTTGTCGCAAAAACACGTAATTCTGTCTGGAATAGAAATTCGGGGCATTTTTTATGAGAGGGCATGTGGCCTCCGCCACAGTTCGCACATTTTGGAGGGCTACTCTCGTTAGGACATGGTTTCGTTTCGGTGTGCACCTCTGAGGAGCCGCAGCGCTTGCAGCGCACACTGGATCTGCAGTGCTTGCTAATGTGACCAAATCTAAGGCATTTGATGCACATTCTGGGTTCCGGGTTACAGAGGTCGACCGGAAATGATGCCATGTAGATGGAGGTTCTTTGTGGAAGGGCCGTGCCTTCAAAAGTAATCAGCACCGTTTTAGAGGGGATAATATTAATTTTCTGGGTGTCGGGATCGGTTGTTTTCCTGTTGAGTCTAAGAGCTTTAATGACCTTGGTCTTGCCTTTTAATGCACCCAGGACTTCGAGATTCTCTGCGATTTCCGATTCGGAGATTTCATGTGACACGCCACGAATAACACCCTGGCACGTCACGAAGCTAGAGGGGACCATATTGATTAAACCATCGATTTTTTTAGGGATGTCCTCTAATAGGATATTAGCCGCTTTGGGTGACTTTGCCATAACCTTCAACTTTCCGAAACCACTACCACGGACGTCGTTTATCAGGCCTAGAAAGTGCTTTTGAAGTAAACGGCCACAAGTATCTGGGGCAAGATCTTTTTTTGCATTTTCTGAACTGGGGTTACGCTGGACGATGATAGGGCATTCCCCTTTCTCAAAAATGCTGTACCGGAGTTTGAAGGGTTGGGTAGTCTCCCTTGTCTGAGAGGTTTTGGAAATATTTAAATTGAGGTTAGCCATGTTTGGCACAACGCTCGAAGATTCCGCGGGGCTGTTGGAGAATTGTGTCTCGGGAATGATGATTTTATTTGAGGGGGGTGATGTCGAGAACATGTCAGCGGTGTCCATGTCTTCTGAATCATCGCCTGGAAGGGACATCTGGGACGCTAGATCCGTTTTTTCGGAGAGATTCGCGGAGCATTCGAAAACCGCGGGCGATCGAGCTTCACCACTCATGGTGCGCTGCTTTTCGTTTCGTTTGCGTTTCGCGGCGACTACCTGGTAACGTTCAGCATTTTTGTTCTTAAGGAACATAAGAGCTTTCGCGCCACTTTCGAGATCCTGCGAGGGGATGGGTGTCAGCGGGTCAGTTACCGCTTCTGAAAGGCCTCCCCCCATACTGCTAAGAAGTTCATCGCTCGAGGCCATGCCTCAGCAATGTTAAGTAAAAAATTGCAATTAAAGGGATTAGGCGGGGTACACAACACGCGAAAACTCGAGCACGTGGCTCGCACTTTAAAAATGGCCGATGCCGGCCAGTGACAGGAGGCACACAGGAGGTTACTCACCACAGACCCCAGGCCTGGTTTATTAATCACACCTGGGGGATAATTATAGCTCCGCGCGCGAAGCGCCAAGAGCTAATTCACCTGAAAAGTACACACGTAATTTTAATACTTAAGTACAGTACACCGCACCATAAAATGTGACTGCACAAAATCACATCCGTCTTCGACCGTGGTCTCAACAGACTCCCCGATAGTGCGAGTAGATTGAGATCGAAAACGCGCATGCGCGTTTTGGATCAACTGTTCTTGCCGTGTTTCATCTCGTGTGGCGTTCACACCTGTGAATTTTCGCTCGGATGTGAGTGAAAAGTGTGCGATTTGCAAACAATTTTTCGTTCCAGATAAATAATAAAAGGATCACTCGAACTTTCGTTTGCAATTTTATAAGAATTTTTTCAAGTATGCATGCAGTTTCCTAACATGTAAAACCCAGACAAATAAAAATCAGCTTTAAATTAATTATAGGTACTTTTTAGGGTCCCAATGCGCTACGTTTTAACATATTATTTTCGATTTTCAAAATTTTGTTTCTACAACCGATATTCTACGCTAAAATTAAATATTTGCGACTTTCCTGATTTTTTGCTGGAGAAAGGCATTTTGAAAGTATGTATTTCAATTCCAAGGACTCAACTTTTGAGAATAGAAGATGTTTTTTATTTTTAACCATATAGAATTGGTTTATCTTTCGGGTCTATTTTCATAACAATTTACATAACAAAAGATTTTTACCGGAATTTTACCGGACCGTCGGTCATGCAGTTCGCCGGACCGCGTCGCTCCCGCTTGTCGGGCTGGCATATATACATCAATTGTGTGCACATTAAGGTGCATATCTGCCGGCACGTCGGTCCGATCGATCGGACCGCGGGCCGGCAGATCGCTTGCAGTCGGCGGACATTTTGCTATCTGGGCTGAGTTTTATTCCTAGTATACTTATTTATGAAAGCTTTAATTTGTTTGTTTCTTGAACTATTTCTATCAGAGCAGCCTCCAAAAACATAATTTTACTTGTTTTTGTAGATTTTTTATTCTGGTATTCATAATTTGTAACTTTATTGCTTCGCGAGCTAACTGCTTTCACTTGACCTGCAAGCTCAGATTTCTCTTTGAACGGCAAAGGCTGTCTCTTATTCTACTTCGGCATTTTTAAAAATGGTAACACAGCCAAAACACAACCGAAATCGAGACACCTCGCTAAGCTCTGAAAAAATCTGACGCATGTGCTGACAGTCGACGCGCTAATCGGCTGAGTGTCTGGCCGCCTTTCCACTACTATTGGTGTCGCATGATTGACCTCGCGAGCTGAGAAACTGCATGGCCCAGCACTTCTAGGAAGGCCTAAGCCGCGGGGCCCTAAACCGCGGGTCTGCCGTATTCTAAAATTTTCAGTAATGAATTTTCATTTAAAATTACCTTAAAATATTTTTCATTTAAACTGCAGTCCCGCTTTACCCGCTCCCGATAGACCTGACAAGGTGGTCCAAGGGGGCGAGAGAGAGGCGCTGCGTGGTCAGCGGAGCTACTCCATAACAACGCAGGGGTGTATGAAAAAAGAAGGCAGTACCCTCGGCGGTTTAAAATGCAGTCTTGAAGACTTGAACAATTAAAAATTAAAAGCGTTTGAAGTTGAAAATTTTGGACAAAAACATTTATCATTTAACATTTATTATTTATTAAAATATTTAGTTCTGAAAAAAAATTAAAAATAATTTTTAATTTGAAAAAGTTTAAAACAACTTCTAGATTTCTCAAGATTTGGAAATAAAATTGTAAAGCTTTTCAAGAATGTTTTAACTATCTTAGATAAAAAGAATTTAACTTCTGAATTACGACGTGTTCAGGTAAAAAATTTTAATTTTTCAATTTTCAATGTTTCTAGCTTAAAATTGTTTAAAATAATATAATTTTGAAAATTTCAAAGTGCATTGATTGATTCTTTCATTTAGGGCATGGAATATAATAACGTGGATTTATATTTTTGGAATTGAATCTAAATCTTTGAACTCTATAATTGATCAAAGTTGAAAATTCTAAATTTTGTAGTTTATCTGCATTTCATTTAAAATTGTTTAATTGGAAAGTGTGAAATTTGTGAAACCTTCCATTTTCTACGTGTAGATTATTGATCATTCGAATACAAAATTTTTGAAATCAAAAACTTAAACTTCAATTTGAAAAGCTAAAAATTCAAGAGTTCTACTTTCAGTGCTTTAATTTATAGTTAAATTTTTATTCCTGCAACTGTCAAATTTTTAGCTTCAGAGTTCGAATTTTTTAATTTTATTGACCGTGAAAGGCGTACAACGGCAGGCAACGGTCCGGCACATTAGACGCCCGTCGGGCTTGCAAGCGGCGAGGAACGACGGGCCTGCGATTTATACGACCGCTGCAGGCTGATAGTGCGAGTACTTTGGGATCAAAAATGCGCGTGCGCGTTTTGGATCAGCTGTTCTTGTCGTGTTTCATCTCGCGTGGCGTTCACACCCGTGAATTTTCGCTCGGATGTGTGCGATTTGCAAACAATAATTGTTATTCATTCCAGATAAAATAGAAGAATAAGTAATCCACTTGTAAATGGAGTAATCTACTTGGAAAACGGAGTAATCCACTTGTATGACGGAGTTGTACCTTTCATCGTTTGCAGTTTTTGGTATTGTTTTGGCTATGTGTGGAAAAAAAAATTTGTTAGCAAATTTTTGCTGTCGGTGTCCTTCAAATCAATACAATTAGCAAATAGCACGAAAGGTAATGAAATTCTGCGTATAATAATAATATAAAGTTCAAGTTGAAAGAAAAATGTCAATATTATAAAAAGATATTTTTATAATATTGACATTTTTCTTTCAACTTGGACTTATTATACGCAGAATCTCGTCATTACCTTCCGTGATATTTGGAAATTTTTATTTTATTAACAGAAGAAAAGATTTTTTAAATTTTAATCTACTCGCACACTCAGCCTGCATTTTACAGGATGGTTGCCTGCATTTTACCGGATCTAGTTCCTGCATTTTACCGAAGCATGGCCGGCATTTGACCAAACCGCGTGCGCCCGACTTCGTGCGGGCCATATAGACATCAATGGCGAGCGTATTGAGCTGCGCATGTACCGGCAGGTCGGTCTGGTCAATCGGCCCACGTGCCTGCTCATAGTGTGCTGCCGTGCCGGCATTTTGTTATCTGTCTAATGACAAATGACTAACCCAACTCCACGCGGAATGATGTTCATATAGTGAGCAAAATGTTTTGGTAACCATAATAATCATAAAATAGGCCAAATTCTGTTCCTTGTGGGTTTTTGGGGTCGCTGATTACGAATTCGATGTCAAAAATTCGACAAACGAAATGGCGGATCAAATATGGCGGACGAGTATGCTAAATTAATTTGTTTATTGATATAAGGGAGGTTTTAAGGTCGTTGTTTACGAATCCGATTTCAAAAACTTGAAAAACAAAACTCCCCGTTTCGAGACTCCCTGAATCCGAAAAACCCAGTTTTACTATTGTGTCTGTCTCTTGTCTGTATACAGGATAACTTTTGAAGAACTAATAGGATTATGTTGTAATTCTGCACACAGTTTCGCGGACCAAAAAGAAAGATCGAGTTTGTAAACCAGCTATTTTGGATGAAAATTCGAAAAGTTAGAGCGTTTTCAAAATTTTTGAGACCTTTTTTTTCAAGATTAAAAATTCTATGTACGGCTATTTATAGTAACCGGAAACTCGAACAACTAATACTCACGACTTCTTCTGATAAAAATAAAATTATCAGAGTTATAGTATTTTAAAAATAAAATTAAAAAATGAAAATGAACATTTTAAGCCAAATAACGCACGATATAAAAAAAAGTTGAAAGTTAAGGCGCACAACTGCACTGGGCCATCTGTGCACGTCTAAATTTCGCCGTGCACCGTTGGGAGACATCCATCTGTACACGTGAACCATTGGGTGCACGTCGGCATTTAGACGTGCACAGTTGGGCGTGTCCCATCTGTGCATGTGAACCGTCCGTAGGGTACCATCTGTGAATGTCTCAAATAATACGATCAGATTTTTAACTGACAAGTACACGTGCACTGATGGGAGACTCCCAACTGTGTATGTCTTAATTAATACGATCAGGAGGGGTGTGCAAAAAGCTCGATAGCTCGGGCCGAGTTGGACTCGACTTTTTTTGGCCGGGCCAGGCCGAGCTCGAGAATACTCGAATTGTCGAGAACCCGAAAAATTCTAGCACCCGGTTGGTTTCGAGAACCCGAGTTGTGGCGGGTACTTCAATTGTTTCGGATACTTGACAATTTCGAAAACCCGATCTGTCTTGGGTTCTCGAAACCAACCGGGTACTCGAAATTTTCAAGTACTTAAACAGCCTACTTGAATTACTTTAGTTTCTCGAAAGCGAGTACTCAAATTATTTCGGGTCCTCAAAATTTACGAGAATCCAAAATGCATTTAAGTTCCCTGAATTTCTTGAATTATTTTGAAGTCCTTGGAATTCCGTCAATTGTCTGGATTAAGGGAATTCTAGCGGTTCAAGGAATTCACGAAATTCAAGAAATTGACGAAATTCAAGGGATTTGCGGAATTCGCGAAACTCAAGGAATTCGTCGAATTGAAGAAATTCACGGACATCAACGAACTCACGGAATTCAAGGAATTCAGAGAACTCACGAGATCAAAGAAATTCACGCATATCATGGGATTCAAGGAGTTCATTAAATTCAAGGAGTTCACGAAATTCAAGGGATTTTCGGAATTTACGGAATTCAAGGAATTAAAGGAATTCAGGGAATAACGAAATTCAAGGAATTCAAGGAAATTAATTCCGTGAACTGATTGAATTTCGTGAATTCATTGAATTCCGTAAATTCCGTGAATTCTATGAATTGCTTAAATTTGGTGAATTCTGCGAATTCCATGAATTTCTCAAACACCATACATTTCTTCAATTCCTTGAATTCCGTGTATTCCTTGAATTCTGTGTATTTCTTGAATTTCTTGAATTTCGTGTATTTCTTGAACACCAAAAATTTCTTCAATTCCTTGAATTCCGTGTACTCTTTGTATTCCATGTATTCCTTAAATCCTTTGTATTTCTTGAATTCCACGAAGTCCTTACGAAGTTTCTTACGAGATTTGGTTTAATTTACTTCTGTTGTCATTGAGGCTTACTGAATAATTATGTACTACTGTTTATAGACAATATTAATAGAAAGAGATGTATATTTTCATGAATTGAACCATTTATACGGAAAAGTATAAATTGGTTTTAGCTTTCTAATATTCGAGACTGATTATTAGTTTTTTTATTTTAATTGATATAAACTAATTTTATAATCTGAAAATATTTACATTATTAGTACATTACAAATAATCGTAAATGTCCATAAATTTCCATATAAAGTAGCATAGCATAGTTATTTGGAAAATTGCCACTTTAATATAGTGAATAACATTTATTTGATCTTATATCACGAAACAAAATTTTCAAAAATATTGATGCTGAAATTGTACGCTTTGCAGAGACTCACCAACCATTTAAAAGAAATAATATTTTGCAAATATACAAAATTTTTAGACGCAATGATAGATGAATAGAATGATAATTAATAATAATTTATTTCTGTTGTTAATTTTCAGAAGCGCATCTAAATGTCTGGGAAAAACCAAATTGTGTCTTATAAATGGCCCATACAAAATATAGATCAAACCTTTAAAGAAGAATGGTCATTGCGATCGCCCAAATTTTTTAACTCTGATGATCCTGATGATGCAAAGTGGCGCTTGATATTAACAAGACCACGAGATGGGGACACAAATTTCATGTCTCTATATCTTCAATCAATAGAACATTATTATGAGTTTTGCTCACCAATGCTGAAAGTAAAGTTCTCGATTATTCAACCTGTTGAAGGGACAGTGATCAAGAGGATTAAAATAATTTTTGACGTGCATCAGAAACAGCTATGTGGTTTCGAGAATTTTATAAGTCTGAAAGAAATGGATTCTTATAATTTCACAATAAAATGTGAAATTGAGACAGTGAATGAGGACTTTGTCAACTCGAAACTATTGTACAAACATGATGATTCCTGCGACATAAATTTACTTTTTGATGGAGAATGTTATCCAGTGCATAAATTCGTGTTGGCCGCGAGTAGTCTACATTTTCGGAAGCTATTCGGACTTCCTGAATTGACATCTAATATAGAAATCAACGATTTAGAGCATAATGTATTTTTGGATTTGTTGAATTACATGTACAATGGAGAGATAAGTTCATTAGAAAGAGACGATAAAGAAATTATAAATCTTTTCGAAGCTTCTGCTAAGTTCAAAATTTGTAATCTCATGAGGATCTGTAAAGAAGTCTTAATTGCAAATCTAACAATCAAGAACGTTATTCCGACTCTCCTGGCTAGCAGAGTACAATTCGAGAGTGATATAGATGTGCCAGTTTTCGATAATGTACTTGATGACTTAACCTATGACTCTACGCTTTTTATTAGAGATAACTTTAAGGCGGTTATGGAACTGGATCTTTGCACAAAGTTGCTTGAACACGAACCGCGACTTCTTATAGGTGTTCTGGAGGAAATTGTCATGAGTAAAGATCTTAATTGTGAACAGGAAATTTCTGCTGAAAAGGGAGTACTTGCTTCCTTACCACAACCATGGAAAAAGTTTGAAAGATTCGTAAACAGTGATAGTTTCAGCGATGTAGAAATTCACGTTAAAGATCAGAAATATTACGCTCATAAGGTTTTTTTGGCAGGAAACAGTCCAGTTTTTGATAGGATGCTTTCCCTTCCGATGAAGGAGACACTCACCGGCATTGTGGAAATTGAAGATCTAAAGTCGGAAGTTTTTGAAGAGATGCTAAGATTTATCTACACAAATGAATTCGAGGCTAGGGATGATGCTCGTTTAAAGGAAATGTTGGTTGCTGCAGACAAATACGAGATTGATGATCTCAAAAGTAATTGCGAGGATATTTTGGCAGAAAGATTATCAGTAGAGAATGTTGTGGATCTTCTTAAATTTGCTCAAGATCACAATGCAGCAAGATTGAAGAAAATGTGCATTGATTTTATTATAGGTAATGATACTACTTTTTCCAACTTATTTGACATTGAAACTTGTGATGTGAGAGATTTGGCAAGTACTCATCCGCATATACTCATAGAGATGGTTCATCAAGTTTATAAAACCAGTCCTTTGTACAATTAAAAAGGCTGTTTTTTTCTCAAAAGCTTAAATATTTTTTACATTCGTATGAGAATATTGTTTACTGTTAGTTTTATACATATATGTTAGTATGCATAAAATACAATATAATTTTTTTTTTCAATTTGGTCTTATTCATTCGCCCAAAAAAGGAATTTAGTTGTTTTATAACTGGATAGTATTTATTATAAAAAAGCGTGCACCTTCAGAAAAGAAAGAAAACATATAAGACGCGTCAAACTTTTGATATTTTGAAGATATATACAATTTTTGCGCATTCTGATATTAATTCTGATGTTTTCGCTTGAGTGTTCAATGTCGATTTGTAGAAACAAAAAATATGGAAGTTTTCTTCTACACTGAGAGACCTTTTGTTAGAATAAATGAAAAAAATGAATTAGAATTTGGTATATCGTACCCAAATGGGGAAAACCGAGGTTTTATTACACTTATTCGTATTACAGTACCGAAGTTTAATATTATCATATGAGTATTTAAAACACGAAGACGACAAAGTAGTATTCTGAATACGAAATATTATGAATCTCCATTTCAAGAATTAACACTGAAAAAGTGATATTCTTTTTACTGAGTTTTCGAAAAATAATTTGAATAAGAAAAATAGTGAATATCATAATCTCGAAAACGTATTTTAGAAATTGATATTATCAATATGAAGTTGACAGCAACCTAAGACGCATAACAATCTATGAAATACTTATTCTTGATTTTTCATATAGTTTCGTTTGAGAATGCTCCTCGAGTATTTCCGCCGTTTTCCGATCGAGCTCGATTGTGCAGAGCCGAACAACTTCTTTTTTAAAATAGTCAACAATTTTTTATTACCACAATCTTTTAACTATCAGAAAATATATATTTTTTTATATTATTATTTAATATTGTACACATTATTTATATCTGTCTCCTTAGTTCTGTCAAAAGATGCTTGGTTGTAGTGAAAAAGGCGCTTTTATCACATGTATACCGGAAGGTTTTGTTTCACAACATTTTAAATAAAAGTTAACTCTTTCTATTTTCAATTAGTTCATTTACTATGGGATTTAAATCATTAGGAATTTTTTCTCTCGAAATTTATACACTAAGATAATAAGATTTAATTAAATGAGTACAATTTATAAAATATTACATCTAAATACACTCAGGTTTATTATAATGAGTTACTGAGATATCAAATTGGATAATGTTATTCATACAAGAATATTATCAGTTCCTTTAAAAAAAATGTATTTTATAAAAAATCAATTTAATCATTGAAAGTGATAAAATGTTTAACCTATCTATTAGCAAAATTTTTGAAGCAACAAATCACTCGTGAAACAGGGCCCAGATATTTTTTATTCTGCCCTGAATTGTCAAGCGACGCCGCCATGCCGAGATTTTTGCCAAATATTCCATAATATAAGTTAACCGTGGGGTTTAGTTGTTAGGGATAAAATGCGTTAGTGCTTTGGGTAAGTAAGGTTCGAATCTCGCAGCAGCGATTCCGATTTTTCATAGCGATTAAGCGTGCGATTTTGTATATAGTTAATAAATTAAGTATATAATAATAAAAATTATAATTGTACGAGTGTTATTTTTCATATAGTCGTTTGAGATTCTCATATGCTTTGTATGACAACTTCAAAAGATGTTTTCACTCTTTCGAATAACATGCATTACTATCGTTTTAACTTCGCTTGTCAACTTTGATATAGTGAATTTTAAATTCTCGCAAGTTTTATAAGAGTTAATGCAACATCCTTTCCATTTGTTCAAACAAAAATATTGATTTTGCCGGCTGAAAACCACTATATTAATTTTTGATACGAAAACCCTGTTTTCCCTATTTTGGAACGATATTATACTAAATTCTCATTCATTCTTATCATTTATTCTAACAAAAAGTTTCTGAGTGCAATAATACCAGTTTATATATTTTTCTAAAATTTGTCTTTGGTGCACTAAATAAAAATATTGGGGAAAAAATGATTGGAAAAGCAAATTGATAATGAAAGCAGAGTTGTCGTTGCCAGAAATGCGCTTCACGGTAGTTTGGAAGGAGAAAAAAATAAATTCTCATAAATTCTCGCTAAAAACGAAAGTCAGGTAAGTTACCCAGTAACTTACCCGACGTGCTAAGGACATTAGTAGCAAATTTCCAGTTCGCAGGTCACTGAAGTGTACTCTGTACACGGAGAGAAGTAAACCAGAGCGGGTGCATTTTTCACCGTAACCGTTGCTGCGCCGACCACAAGAGTTCTGCAGAAAAATCATGTTGTGGCTGAACAGCGACGGTGACGGTTGATGGCGGAAATATTACTCCTACACCGTGACAGTCACTGCGCGCCGCCGTAAAAGATTCTGCAGTGACTGTTGCGTCCGGCGCAGTAACAGTTACTGCCAGATTCCCAAGCCGTTGCGGTTACCACCGTCATGGGATTGGACGGTCTGAAGTCTAACGATATCAGTTGATCGTCGTCGCGCGTACTCGAATGTTTTTGTCTCGCTGTCACAAACGTCAAAATTTATTATATTTTCGAGTCATTGTTTGTTAGTTTGTGAGTTAAGCGTGTAAGTGGCAGAGCCCAAAATCTGGCTTTTGGCTTTCAAATGAACCTTTAATGAGCCCTTAATTATGGCAACGGTCTTACGTTTTCTGGGCAAAGTGGTAGTTCCAGGCTTACCCACATCGAAAAAAACGGTGCGCGCAGTAATGCTTACGGAGTAAGCCGTACCTATCACTGCGAGTGGAGTAACTATAGCTACGCTGCGTATTACGGTCACGCTCCAGAACGGTTGAGGTTCGCCCGCAATGGTTCATGCGAGCGCAGCAACAGCTTCTGCCTCCCTCCCTTTCGCAAGTTCTACGCGACGGCAGCGGACTTGGCAGTAACGGTCGCGGTTAACTCTTCTCCGTGATACTGCGCTCGGACGCTCGAGGTAGATCGGTGTCTGGTCATAACGGCGTCGACCACTGTGTAGTCAGTACGGTGCTTCGAGTGATGAGTGGTATAAGCCGCTTTGGTCAGGCGTTGCAGAACTAGCCCAGTGGTCGAACGTGCACCGTCAGGTGGCTCCTATATGTATTGAAACTAAAGGTCGTCGGTATTACAGAGCTAGACTTATAGGATAAATTATAATTCGCTATTTTAATTATCTCCTTTAATTAACGAGGCAAGAGGGAGAGAAAAAGAAATATCTTTGCCAGACGATAATATTCTAAAGAATATAATCGGTAAGCGACAATATTCCCCGAGGTATTTTCCTTGTCTATTTATTAAAGGGGTGAGATTAGTAAAATTTTGGAGATGCGAGATCAATTATAACCACCTATTAACATTGTTTGTTCTTCTGAGCAAGTAAAGCATTAGGTGAAGAGAAGGAAATATCGTTGTCAGACGATAATATTCTACAGTATATAATCGGCGGGCGACAATCTTCTCCGGGGTCTTTCCCTTGCATTATTGTTGATAGGGCAAAAGTCGTGTGATTTCGGAGACATACACAGCAAGAAAAAGTAAAAGGAATGGCACATAATTGAGTTTTAATTTTATGAGGTTGAAGATTATATCGCGAAGCTGTACATCGATCCAACAGTGGGAGTATCTTCCTTCCTCGTGATCATCCGGGTCTGCTACTTGGGACTCTGTCCGTTTTTGACGCAGTGGAAGCCTTGCCTGAAGGGCTCTTCGGTGTCTCAGATTGATTGTGACCCTGGACGTGTATGATAATGCCCATTGGAAGGTCAAGTTAGTTTTCGGGGCTCATCAGACCTCGTGGATCGCTAGGAGTATCCCTGAGGAGCCTATCCGGCGCTGCAGAGGATTGTGGACTGGTAGCTGTTGAAAACCGGTCGGTTGAACGTTGAATGTCGGTTTGGTGGGTTTCTTCCTGGCTGGCGCCCGCTCCACTGTTTAGAGGAGTGGGTGGCGTCTCGGGAGGATTTTCGGGTTGTTCCTCTGCCGTATTTTGCACGTGTCCGACTTTTGTTTGGTAAGCGAGTTTGATGATCTGTTGCGGGCCAGTGAATCGTTTTGCGAATCCCGCAAAAATCCCGCGGTACGTATCGGACAAGGGATTGGTTTTAATTAAGCAATCCACCAACTTTGGAGGATTACCTAATTGATTGTGATATCTTTGCCAATTGTATTGGGCCTGATGAAGGCGATCCTCTGTCTGCATATCGCCAGGTTCGGGTTGAGCTACTGATAGTAGCGGTAATATTTATTCCCCGAGTCTTTGGATTGATTTGCCGAAGATAACTTGCCTCGAAGTCTTCCCGATAGCTGCGTCTTGATTGTTGCGTAGGTTGGAGAGAATTTTTTGAATGTCTGGGTCCCAACTGCGTTGTTTAGGAACTTCCAGTTTCAGGTGCATCCCCTTCTTTAACTCCTGGTTGCGTCTTTCTGTTGGACTATCAGCAAAAAAGAAAGAATTTATACGGATGGAGGCAAATTAACATTTTTTAATGCGCGTAAATCCTGTTTTCTGATTCGTTAAGCAAGTTGAGACGCATTTATATAGATTGAGATAGCGCGAATTATATTCGTGTGAATTCATATGAATGCGCGGTCCAGGTCAATAAAAAAAATTAATACAAATTGCATGCGTCGAGACCTGAACCTGCGATCCGTCGTATATCCGTCCACAGTATTCCTACAGAGTCGAGGGACAACTTACGAAACATTTACAATAAATTCTATATGCCCCGCACGTTGGTTTTCCTGATTAGGGATTGAATTGTATAAACCAACACTTGCTGAAATCAGCTGTGACGAATTGGGGCGAATTCGAGTGTGTATTTCAATCTCACGAATTCAGACGCATTGACCAATGTTGAAGCGTTTGCGTACTGAAGCTCTGAAGTGAATTCGTTGACTTTAAACTTTTGTACCGTATTTGTACGTATAGAAAGATTCAAAATTGAAATACCGTCCTCTCAAATTTACACTTATTGACACACACGTTTAATGTGTCATTGTCGCAAAGCGGTATTTACGTGGTGTCTCAATCTTTTTAATTCAATTCGCATTAATACTTTCGTTTTTGCTGGTCGCACGTCGCACGTGTCTTACCATTTCTTGCTGTTGAATTGAGTCCCAATATCCGTGAGGATTGCACTTGAACCAAGCGCCCAAGTTTGGTTTCTGAGTCCTTGAACGCGCCGATTCAAATAGGGTTTGTACCTCGTAATTTCCCAGATCACCGCTAAACACACCTTTCCGTTCTCCTCGTACCGGGACTCCGCTGGTTTATACTTTACGCTTGCCTAGCTAATTACGTTCTTGCTATCATCCTTCCGGAGCTGAAGAAGCACGGCCTCGATCCCACCTCGCTTGTATGGGTCTGGAAACAAAATGGTACAGCCGAATTCAGTCATCCTAATTCATGAAGTTTACCGAAACATTTCTTCAATTTCTCAAAAGCAATTTTCGTCGGGTTTTCGGTGGTTTCAAGTAGAGGATTGCTTTGATGGGCCTGATTGCCGTCTGGAGTAACTGTATTCCACTTTGTTGGAATGGAATGGAAGCTTCTAATGAGTCCCCTAAGGGTTTACATTTTTCTTGTATCTCTTCCCTATTCCTCTACACACACTCCCACGCACTTACTTGGTGGTGGGAGAGGGACCTACAGTTTGAGGTGGGTTCCGAACCACCAAGAGCAACAGCCTCAAGTACTTGGAGAACCTTTTTCTCTAGAGGTACTGGTCCCACGACTCTCCCGAGGTGAACAACTCCCTTGCTAGGCTAGTGTTCACCGCATGGGCCACCGAGGCTCTTCCAGAGTGCGAGGTGGGAATCGAACCCACAAGCCGACGGAGTGGGTATTTACTGAATGGTGAATCTTTCCAAAACATGTTGATATCCCGTAGCTCCCAGTCGTTTCAGTAGATTACGACGTCATCCGGTATACCTTTGCAGAATGATGTGAGATGATGTTTTGCCCTGGGGTCCATCGGGATCTGCCAATAGCCACTCTTCAGGTTCTAACCTAATTCTTCAAGCGAGTCCTGAATTCTGGGGAGTGCCTGAGCCGTATTTTCTGTGATGGGATTCAGATTCTGGTAAACGACAGAAAATCGAAGCTTCTCTTTTTTCTTCCTGGCCAAGGCTATTAGAAAACAATAGGGATATTGGCATGGCTCGATTATAAGCTGTTCCAACATTTCCCGAATTTGTCCCACGATGATTTTTTTCTTCCCTAAGGTCGTTGGCGGAAAGTTTTATTTGAAACAAGAGTAATTTTATGGAACGTAATTGGTCCGCGCGAACTGGAGATACGTCAACTCGAATGATTCCGCAACGATCGGAATGAAATTCTCATTTTGTTTGAATCCGTTACATGAGGCGAGTTCATTCCGAATAATTCCGCGTCATTCCGCACTCAGTTAAAATGATTCCGCATCGATCGAAATGAAATTCTCATTCCATTTGAATTCTTCAAATGACACAAGTTTATTCTGATTTATTCTGTGTTATTCGGAACTCAATCTGAATGATTCCGCACTTATGAGAATACAATGCCCATTCCGTTCGAATCCGCCGGATAACGCAAGCTCATTTCGACTCATTATATTTTATTCCGCATTCAGTCCGAATAATGCCACACTTATGAAAATAAAACGCCTATTCCGTCTGAATCTGTCTTATAACGCTAGAACATTCTAAATGGTTCCGAACCATTCCGCCATCACTTCGAATGATTCTGGTTCGATTCAAATACAATTGCCACCATGCATTCAAAAAGTAAGTTAAAGAAAAATAGAGAGAGAGAAAGAGTCCTGGGCAGTTGCTTTCAAAAATATATGTATTTTTCCCATTTAATTGTAGAAAGGACAAAAATGATAGAAGTTTTGTACAAAATGTTTTTCAAGAATCGAGATCAATGTATTTTACATTAGAGAAGAGCTTGATCTTTTTAGACAAATTTTGATTGTACATAGAATAAATTTTCGCAGACAGAATATTAGTGGAAAGTATTGCTATTCTTGTTAAACTTGACGAAAAATGAAAATTGAACTATCACTCATTTAAATACTTATACGTCTAAAAGGGTAAAAGGAAAGGATCTTGGTGTCTGATACGTCAGTTTTCATTCATATCAAAGCAAATTTAAATAAAATTTCCAAACCAATAAAGATGAAAAGTCATTCGCGATTTTAGAATCTGTTTTACACTGAAAACCATATGAGTGAGATTTAGAGCTATTATTTTGTTGACTGTGAGATTTAAGGAAATGTTATCAGCATAACGTCAAACGTTAATTCACATCATAAAATAAATGACTAATATTTCAACTGTTTAAAGTAGCGGGACATGTTTAATTTCATTAAATTTTTTGAATTGTAGATAATATTAGGTTGAGACCGACTATTATGAATTGAATCATTTAAATTGGAACAACTGGAAATTGATCAATTTTTAAGTTAATCCATGTCTGGATTATATAATTTTATTTCCATTCGAAGGCCCTAATAATTACATATTTTGATTGAAAACGTCCTAAATCAAATATTTTCCAATTTAAATATTAAAAATTGCAGAACTTGAAAGATTTAATTTTTCATGTACGGTACAGTAATTCGTTTCATTCTTCTCTTGTATCGATGGATTTTGAATTAAGTTAAAGTAAATTGAATGAAATTAAATTTTCAATTAGGAAGCATGAAAATTAGATTATTTCATTGCAATTTTGTTGTTTTTATTTTTCGCATTTTGATGAGCTACTTTAAACTCCACTTGTTGTTATCTATTGAATGTAATTTTTGTAATTTTAGCGAAGAAAAATACGTATCTTCTATTTCACGGGATGGCTTATTTCGGTTGTTATTAAATATACATCGAAGTTAATCAAATTCAAAGAGAAGATTAATTATTTTAAACTATGCATCCAATTAGAATTCACAATCAAAAGGAAAAAACAACATAAAAACAAAACGGAATAATTTCTAACAAGTGCAATAACAAAAAATGCGGGTACTGTTAACTGATTTTTCACATTATTCTATGTATATATACGATATACACATATATTTATTTTTCTGAAATATTTCAAGCCTCGGCAAATATAATGTTGGTCTTTGTTATATGGCAATCTGTCCTTTGACGCATATGAGAAATCCTCCAGAACCTTGAGATTTTCGTAAAATAAATTATGACAATTAAATAAACTTGAATAAGAATTCTTACTCATGTATATCCGTTTACTTGATCTTACAGTTACACCAGCAAGAAGTAAATTTTGATACAAACTTTACGGTCCAATTAGAATTTTTCTATACCTCAGATGTGGTTTTTATTAATTTATCTAGATTCTAGAATCATTAAAAAAAAACACGTGATTTAAATATTTTCATCTCACAAAATATACAAATGGCAATCTCTAAAGTGTGTAAAAATGTAAAATGAACAACCTATTACAATGACATTTCGCATATAGTTTTAAATAAAATTATTTTTCTTGACCCATTATTATCTCAATCCAGACTTTATTTTTAGCTCATAAATTTCCTGTTCTCCTTCGAAATCGGCTACATTTTGTAGATTGAGGATGTATGTGTAGAATGTATACGGACGAAAACATCGTTTATTACCTCAAACTGAAAATAGAGCAAATAATATTAAGACTATCAATTAAGATTTTAATGATCCTAAGTTGTATAATTTATAAAATTCATAATTTAGACCAGACAATTTGGAATATTCCATTACAATTACGTATAATACTTAATTAAAAAATAAAATATTTGTCCTGAGAAAATTATAACTTTAATTTCTGAAAATAGTGTGTGTCATTTCAAATATTTATAATACTAATATAATCTCTGTTCAATAAAAATTTGATATTTTATAATTATTTTGTAAGTATGATTACTAATGTTTACCGTAGACTTCAAAAACTAAATTAAACTCCTATTCAAGTATTTATCGCAGCCCCTATATTTCTTATTTCTCCCAAAAATTGCCCATAAAATGAAAAAAAGATCTGGAATGTCTCAAATGTTTAATAGCGATTCCTGTTTTTTCTTCTTCAAATTGATAGAATCAGATTTCTTGTTACTCTTTTATCTTATCTTAAGGTAGTAAGAAGTACGTGAGTATAATTGTCAAACAATGTGTCGCACCAAAGACTTAATAAATCTTCTCCTAATACTGTAAAAACTTGATAATTTTAATTGAATACTAATGAAATTAATAATAAAATAAATTATTCTTAATTTTTATAATCACTCCCAAATATCAACTCTAAATCTCCCCAAACACTAAGTTACATAATCCCCCCAAAAATATGACTCAAAATATAATGCGCAATTTTTTATAAAATCGAATTTTAGATTGTCCTCGCAAAAAAATGGAAGCTATACAAAAAATGTAAGAAAAAAATTTTATTATTTAGAAATTTCTACCAAAAAGAACTCTTTTATGATATTCTATGTCGTTCGCGATAAAAATGAGAAAATTTAGTTAACAGTGACAGAATGTTTTGTTTTTGCACTTGTTATAAATTACACCGATCTGTTTTCGTGTTGATTCCTCCTTTTGATTTTGCATAATGATTGTATAAACAGTTTGAAAAAATTATTATTTTCTATCACTTTTTAATAAATGCAGTGTATATTTAACAACAACCGAAATCTGCCATCCCGCGAAATAGAAAAGACGTATTTTTTTGCTGAAATCACAGAAATGAAATTCAATAAATAAAATATAATTTCTTTTCATTCGAGATGATAATAAATTTAGTTGAAATTTAGTCATACGGACAACCGCAGGATTTCACAGGGAGCGGGTGCTATTCTACAAAATTTCACCCGCTCCCGGTGAAATCGCGGTAGCGTTTCAGCTGTAACCACGTCTCACAACCGTGATTTAAATTGTTACAGTCTGGGATGGACTTGATATGACGATTCGGCAAAAGTCTCATATACCTGGAGGATATGGAGCAACCCAAGGTCGACTGCCTTCTGCATTTTCCCCACCAGTGTTTCGGCATTTCGTTTAGACGCAGGGATACTTTTCAGACTATGAACCAGTGAACGCTTGACATCTTCGAGAGCACCGATCATCAGGCCGACGAGTTCAACAGAATATTCTGGGTATAAACTTTGCGACTTCCTTATAATCTCTTTATAGCTCTCTTCATTTTCATTTTCCTTGGCTGTCATGTTCTTGTCGACTAATGCCGAAAATTCGATAATGAACATGGTTTGTTTCTCGAAGTCACGGAGAACTATGTCAGGTCTCGAGTGCGTTACAGGAACAATTGTCGAGAATATTTATCACATTAAGCCTATTTCTCTAGGAGAGTTTGGCGGAGCGGTATCAGCACTAATGCTGAATGATCCTTTTCTGAAGAAATTCGAGAATCAGCATTCCGCGACCACCTTGACGGTGTGAGATGTAAAGTCGCGGAACGGACGACTAAAGGTGCATGCTTTAACTCATGTGCATAATATTTTGTGATCCGATGTCGAGGGATCTGAGTTCGTCTTTCGTCCATGAAACCACTCCAACTGAATAGAGTAGTACTGAGACGGCAAGCATATTCGTTACAGAAACTTTGCTCCTTGCCAACAGTTCGGGAGACCAAATCTGTCGGAAAAGACTTTTGCACCTGCATCGGAGAGCATCTTTTATAGATTTTGCGGCCTAAATGCGGCTCTGTGGTGCGCTAAGATATGGTAGGTCTCACTAGTGCCTAATCATTGTATAGTGCTTCTGTCAGTTAGCTCAGGATCCTCGGAAATGCCGGCAAGTCGTCCTCGCTTCCAATGAATTTCTGCGTGTTTTTCTAACCCAAACTCCATTTATGCTTTTGATATTCAGATTTTTCGCAGAACTGTAATTGGGAATCGCGAGGAGCGAGAGACAGTGACAATAGTGTGAGCTAAAGAGAAGAGGGCTCATGGTGTCACCTTGAAAGATGCCTCTCTGGAAGGTAAAGGTGTTAGTTGTCACACGATTTTTTCCAGATGCGATAGTAAATCTGATTTTCCGAAGGAGAATCTCAAAGAATCATCTCACTACGCGTGGTTAACTCTTGAAGCTTTCCAATATAGACAGATGATAAGTCTATGGTCACAGTCCCGATTGTAGGAACAATCCCATCATTTAGGATAGCTGTAAAAATCTTGTACAGCGTTTGCAGACAAGTTATTGGCCTGTAATTCTTAGGGTCAGATAATTAGCCCTTCTTCAAGGGAAGAACAGTATGTCCTCTCACTAGCCGCTCCAGAATAGGCTTTTCCGACTTTAGATATGAGGTAGAAATGCGGGCCAAATGCTGGTGGGTCGAAGGAAACTTCTTCCACTAGAAGCTCTTGATCTCATCTTTTTGACCTATTCGGCAGTGATATGTGGGAATTCCTCCTCAGGTGTTATGAGGTCACTGCATCGTTTCTTGAAGCTATTTATGTTCTGTATGTCATCACTCAGTCGATGCTAGACCTCGTAGACTTCTCTCCAAAATGCCACAATTTCCTTTGGTTTGGGCAGGTGGTCGACATTAACTGGAGTGTTTCGAAAGTGTCTAGATGGGTCAGAGGAAAACTGTTGATATTTTCTGACCCATCTCTCCGTCTACTCTAGACTTCTTCTTTAGTTAGAGAGTACCCATATTCTATCAATAATGTGCTGCATGATGATCACGCAAATACAAGCTTTGACGATTTGCGTATGTGATGAATAGCATTCATGAAAAATAAAGATTACATTTTGAATACGTTAAACTTTATTTGACACACATCTTTAGTATTTCATTATGCTTATTTGAAGGAATACAAAACATAGGTATCAGGAAAGATGTCAAATATTGACTTTCATTTTCTTAGGATTTTACTACAATTGTTCAGAAAACCAAGTGATGTGGCTTAGCAACAGAATTTTTCTTTTGAAAAATCAGGATATTTTTTTCAAATATTCAAAAAAACGTACAAAAACAAAATTTCTGAACGGAGATGTTCACTAGTGATGTAATATATTTTCATGTCAAATACTTTTATTTCAAACTACCTAAATATGTTCATAATATAATCAGAGATTCTTGTGCTGAAGGATTTTCTGTTTTATAGTATGTCATAAAATAAACCATGTCATATAACAAAGTCCAGCGTTATCGCTGCACATCGAAGCTTCATATATTTTTAAATAATGAGCTTTACACCTTTACAACATAAGACGAATATATTGTGTAACGAGGTGCCGGAATATTCAGTATATTTCCAGTGTTCAGAAAATATTAATTACTTATTTCCCTCTCTCAAAAGAAGATGAGAGTCGCTTATAATCTGCTTTTCGCCTCAGCGGTTATATTTAATTCTATTGGTAAATATAATAATAGTATATAATATAGAGTACAATTTTAAGTAGTTTGTTTTTTCGAAGAAATTTATAATTCTGGATACAGAATCTGGGAATAAAAATTACTATTCTTTAAAGTTACGTCCAAGCTGAATAAATTCAGTGTGTATAGTTTTACTTATTGAATTAACGTTCTGAGGACATGGTAGCATCTGTGAATTCCTATATTATGGCCATCTTAATGTAGAAAAATGTATCTCCTCACAAAGTAAGAAATTTATCAATTTATATTTTTTTCACAGAATTAAGTTCACAGGGCGATCAGCTTCGTTTAAGGGGGGCCAGAACGGGCACAGCTCGGTGGCGCCAAGCACCGGGCGGCCGGATTTTTAACCTGCCCCCCTCTATCATACCTCAGCCCTCCATAGCAGAACATTCTGCTGCCAGACAGGAAAACCACCTAATCGGAAATTCTGGACCTCCACCGCCAACGGGATTCTTACGAGTCACTGTTCCTAGTTCAGGTATTCACAGTTAGAAATGTTCGGAAAATTTCGACACACTTACGACATTGGAGTAATCAGTGGCGGATTTAACAGGCAGAAAAAGAGACATTGCTGACTGGGCCCCCAGTAGAAGGGCCCCCTTTCAGCAGAAAGATCCCAGGGCCGCCTTTTTTGATTCTTAGTAAGACTGGGTCCCTCGAAAAAATTGCTGACTAGGCCTTCTTTCTTAAATCCGTCACTGGAAGTAAATGAAATTTACGAAATTAGGTTGAAAACGAAATTCAATAACTTTCATGGTAAATTTACTAAATTGTTATTGCGTTAAGAAACGGTATCTGAAAATTACAAATAGTCTCCTAAGATTCCTAAATAGTAACAGAAATATAAGTTATCGTGGCCGAAAGAAGTGGGCAGTTGCTTTCGATCGCGTTCTACGCAGACAAAGTATGCGGGTTATGGTCATGGGCGACGATGCATCGGAAAAGGTTATTTTCAATTATAACAATGCAGTAAACTTCTATTTCCAATATTGGATTATCTTAAGCATGAAGGGGATTCAAAATTTGCACGAGAAGAAAAAAATGTTGAAATCGCGAGCAGAGGCAATGAACTGGAAGCACGGTCAATGAGCGTCTTATCTTTGCAATAAAATCGTTACAAGATACGGCGATCATCTGCTTCGTGAATTAACTTGTAAACAGGTACATCAGGACCCCAAATGACTAACAGTAGCTGTGTTAATTAATAATTAATCCAATTTTAATAATTAGTAATAATAATTACTCCAGGTGATTAGGCTCATTAGGCACTTGACTCAGTCCGTGGCTGATGAACCTTTTTTTAAGTCCGCTAGACCTGCAATGGCTACTATCTCTCTTGGAAAGTATATATTGTGTTTTTTTGTAAAGAGAACTACTAGTTCAAGGGTCAGAGAATTCCTCAAATAATTTATCGGATGGTTCGCTTGTTCAGGTAGGGATATATGGGGCTTTTTCTACTAGGATGTAGCTGTAATTAGTTCTTTTTTCAAAGAACTTCCCAAACACTGCATCCCTTTTTAGATAATCCTAAAGTAAGATAAAAATGATTATTATGTCGATCTCCCAGGTAGAAACGTTATGCATAGTGGGAAATATTATACATAGTTTTAATTTGCTTTATACCAAAAATAAACTGAAAAAAATGAAAGCTATAAATAATATTTCCCACTATTTATAACTTCCGCTTGGGCTATCATGATGAGAATTTGATATCCCAATTCATACTAAAGAATTTCCATTCGATCGCAACAATTTTAAGTGGAACCAAAATTTTATAAGATATCAAACATAAGAACTTCAATGTGGATAAGGTGAATGAATGAATTTGAAGGTTTTAGAATTCGGAATTATAAAAAAGTCAAAGGAAATCCGTTGCAGTACGCTGGAGAAGTCTCACGGACGTGCCGTCCACGCACGAACAAATAACGCCAACCAATCGCGTGCAACCTGCTGTGCTGCTACGGTCCGTGGTAGCACTTACTCAAATGCGTTGCGAATTAGTGTAAGTAGCGACATACTTGTGTACGTCACCGCTCGGACCGCAGCAGCACGACAGGTTGCACGCGATTGGTTGGCGTTGTGAGTTCGTGCGCGGACGGCACGTCCGTGAGACGTATCCAGCGTACTGCGACGGATTTTCTTGTTCGAACACCTTCACGACGTGACGATGTACACTGCCTAAACAGGAAATGGAGCGGTATGGAATGACGGCATCATAATGATAGAGGCCTATCATTTTTCGTCATTCATTTTTTCACCTGTCATTTTCCCTGACATTTTTCTGTTGTTTTTTTTTCGTGGTCAAGAAAAAACGACTCGCCTGACATTACTTCATTATCAATTTCTATTTCATCTTACAGCATCAAGTTCATCTGCCGTCCAGCCTCCTGCCGAAAGTACCGATCTTCCGCAGTTAGCGAGATTAATGCCACACGAATTTCCTGACGATATTGGTATTCAAACAAAATCAAGATCTGGTAATTTTCAAAGAATGCTAATGGGAAAAATTCCTATAATAGCAGTCGGTGAATACGCTATTGGAAGAGTGCAAGATAGTGGTTATTTTATTGGATTATATGACAATAATCGTGTTCGCGTTAAAGTGCACTTGGTCACCCACGCTCTTGAGAAAATGAAGGAAAACGAAAATAAATTATATCCTGTAAACAAATTATTGGAACTGCCTGGCACGAATTTCTTGAAGCCTGGTATGCTTGTAATCCGCGGAAACCACACAGGCTTGATCAGTGATCACCCGCATACGATTAATTCAAGTCAAGAAATATATATAAATAAAAGAACATATCGTTTATAATCTGAATTTGCCAATAACTTCTATATTTTAACGTTAGAAAAAAACAACTACAAAAACCTTTGGGTTTGGGGCTACGATACCCTCATAAAACAGAACTGTAGGAAAGTAATGACATGAATAGTATTATTTTTTTCCTGTCATTTTCCTTGTGCTCGCGAAAAATGACATGATTTTCATTATTTTCCTGGCATATTTTTTCATAATATATTTTTAACACTTTGTAATGAGAAAAATGTAAATATGATTAAAGAATAAAATCATGTAAAACAATATATTTGTAATGTTCCATTATATCCTCTGTCTTTGACCTCATTCAATAAATTTTTGTTTCCTGGCAGTTTTTTTAAATAAAGAAAACGTGTTTTTTGAACATAGTTACTTACAAATTTACAAAAATACGTATTGAATTTAAAATTTCTTCAGTTGCACTAGCTGTTTTCTTCGATTCATGCTGAAGCAAAAGCGAAATGGAGAAATAAACAAAACTGTGCATATTCTTCAAAAGTGTGTGACAAATTTTTTTTTTCTAAGTTTACTTTTTGTGGATGCTAAGCCACAACTTTTTATCACTCTGGTCAAGTTATTGAATTCATTGCAGCACTTTCACTTCTTATAATCCATACAAATCTGTATATAAATTAGAATTTAATTTTTAATGTTTTGTTATTCGTTTTTAAATATAAACATGACTGATATTTGCAGCAGAAAATTTTTAACGCGGATTTCGATATTTTTATCGATATATTAACCTTCAAAATTGGGAAAGTTTTATAGTTTTGACACAAAATTTCATCAAGTGAAATTCATCAATCATGTCAAATTATATAGTTCTAAATTAATTTTAACATCTAAGATGTTAAATAAAAAGACAAAAATACTTTCTGAATCAAAATGTTCGGAGAACTAGTTAATAAGGTGAAAAATATTAGTCATTTTATAAATAACCATTGAATGAATATTATTCACACATTTGTATTCTAAATGGAAAAATTAACTGAGTTATTTTGTGTTAGATAAGCAACTGGGTTTCTTCGACTCAAAAAACAAGCAATCTTTTCAAAAAATCTGTTCCTCAGTGTATAAAACGAAATATTAGACCTCCAATTAACTTGGAAATAGCACAGAAAAATGATTTCATTCCAGTCTCCACTTTTCACACAACAAATCTTCAGTCACAAATAACTAGGGACACATTTTTGAATATAAGGTCAAAAATGGAAAAAAAGTCATTGAATAATTATACTACTTCGCCTGGAACTTGGAATAATGAAAATTCTAAAGCAAACCTCAATAATCTTAAACCCTGTCATCCAGTGCAAATTTCTAATGAACCTGAAACTCTTTCCAGGTATTGCGTTTTCAATTTTTAAAACTAAACACATCATCAGCATTGAAAAAATTATATTTATCAGATCTCATCACTAGAAAGCTGAATTTCAAAATTCTCTTCTTTAATTTTTAATTTTATCTTTAGATCTTCAGTGAATTCTAAGAAATGGAAGGAAGAAATACTAAACGAGAAAAACAATGATCCAACAACAGTTTCAGAATTTGCAGATTTTTGGATTTTTTCACCACCACCTCGGTACAGTTTTATTCTTAAAAGTTTCAGCGTTCAAAAATAATTTTCCTCTTGAGATTATGTATTTTTAAATGTTTTTATTAGTTCACATCCAGTAGAAAGCTTTAAATCTTCGGGCGAAGCAAGTACAAAAAAACATGATCAATTAGCAAAATCGCGACTGATTTCCAAAAAAAAGTCAAGGTATCTTATTCAATTTATGCAATTCAAAAAAAAATAATAAATAATAATGAATAATAATTTTGTTTCAAATCTGCTTTATGCATTACTGCAATTTGTTTAAAATTTTAGTTTTAGAGATCAAACCCCAAATTTTGAAAAATCGAAGGAGAAAAAATGTGTATATGAGAAGGATAATGAATCATCGCAAATTTCGGACTCGGGAGAAACATGGATATTTTCACCACCACTATGGTATTTTTTTGTTTTTGTTACATAATTTAAGGCTAAAAATTCAAATAACGTAATTTGTATTCAAAAGTAATATTGCTTTAAATAATTATTGTGAGATCTTTTATCACATAAAATGACGATGAATTCTTAATCTTGTTTACAGTTCACATCCTGTAAAGTCGAAAGAATTAATTAAAGAAAATCTGAGTGAGCAAAATTCTTTATCATCAAAATGCAGTTTTAAATCTTCTCGTGAGGAAAGTAAAGAAAAACATTACCAATTAGCAACATCGCCACTGATTTCCAAAGAAAAGTCAAGGTATAATGTTTGAATAAAGAATGGAAAAAGAGTAATAAATTAAAAAAATTTTGCTTTTTGTATAAGGTAAAGGTACCAATTATGAAACATGCCCTAATTATGAATCACTTTGACAAATTATTCGATTTATAAGTAATTTAGAGGTATATTTTTGAATACAAATCACTATATTAATAATTATGAAAGTTAGGCTTCTTATCTATATAAAAAGCCCGTTTGATTCTGAAGTTTTAAACACTGAAAAATAATTTTAATTATGTAACCTCCACACTCGGGAAAATTGACTGCCATTTATGCGAGTCAGAAGGCTTGATACCTATAATTTGTTTTATCTCGTGTATTCACAAATTTTGATTATTTCACATGTGTAATAGATCAAATGACAGCTTAAGGTTTATAGATTTGAGATCACTGCACTTCTTCTTTATTTGGATGCAACTTTATTTATTAATTAGTTGTTTCATAATACGTACACCTTTTTTAAAATGGTCCTTATTTATGAAACGGGGAAACATGGGTGTTCCATATCGAAGGACATGTTTTCAACGCTTGCTCCTATTTATGGAACAGAGGAACTTCTGCAATAAAATTTGTTTTTCATTACAATAATATAAATTATGTTATGTTATTATCATATGATACTTAAACTTTAAGTTAAACAAATTAATTGTCAACCAAACAAATATTAATTCTCCACAAAATAGTTGAATTTTCAACCAAAGTGATCAATTTTCAAATAAAATGATGAATGTTCGACTAGAATAATTGAATTTCAAACCAAACACATAGATTTTCAACTAAAATGACGACTCTTTAACTGAAATGGTTGAATTTTCAACCAGAAAGGTGAATATTCAACCATGAAGATTAATTTTCTACAAAAAAATACGAATTTTCGACACAATATATGAATTTTCAACCAAGTTGTTGAATTTGCAACTGAGAATAATAAATTTTTAACTAATAGTTGAATTTTAGAAAAAAATAATAGAGAAGAATATTCAACGAAAAACAGAATAGTTAAACGATAAGTTAAACAAATTAATTTTTAACGAAAAAAAACACGATTTTCAATCAAACAGTTCAATTTTCAACTAATGTGATGAATTTTCAACTGAAATGATGAATCTTCAACCGGAATAGTTGAATTTCATACCAAGAAGGTACAAAAAATTTTCACCAAATATTTGAATAAAAAAAATAATAAATTAGCAACCAAACAGTTAAACTGTTGTCTAAAAAGATACTTTTTTTAACCAAAAATAGAACAGTTAAATTTTCTGTTCAAAAAACTAATATCTAACAAGAAAAAAATATGAATTTTCAACCAACGTGATCAATTTTTAAATGAAATGATGAATCTTTAACTGAAATAATTAAATATCTTGAAACAAAAAGATAAATTTTCAATTAAAATGATGAATCTATCACTGAAATGGTTGAATTTTCAACCAAAAAAATGAATATTCAACCATAAAGATTTATTTTCTAAAAAAGAATACGAATTTTCAACATAATTTATGAATTTGCAACTAAGTTGTTGAATTTGCAACTGAAAATGATACATTTTTAATCAATAGTTGAATTTTACAGAAAAAATAGAGAAGAATTTTCAACAATAAATAGAATAGTCAAACGTTAAATTAAACAAATTAATTTTTAAAGAAAAAAAAACGGATTTTCAATCAAACAGTTCGATTTTCAACCAATGTGACGAATTTTCATGTAAAATGACCAATCTTCAACTGGAATAGTTGAATTTTATACCAAACAGGTACAAAACATTTTTACAAAATATTTTAATTGAAAAAAAAAATATCAATTTTGAATCAAACAGTTAAACTGTTGTGTGAAAAAGATACATTTTTTTATCAAAAATAGAATAGTTAAATTTTCTTTAAAAAAAGCTAATTTATAACAAAAAAAAGCGAACTTCCATCAAAATATTTAATTTCCAACTGGAATATTGATAACATTCCAGTTAGAAAAATTGATTTTCAACAAGGTCGTTAAATTTTCAATCAGAAATGAATTTTCAATTAGAATATCGAATCTTCAACTGGGATAATTGAATTTTATAACAAAAAGGTACAAAAAAATTTTACCAAATGTTCCAATTTTTGAATAAAAGAAATCAATTATCAATCAAACATTTAAATTTTCGTCTAAAAAAGATACAATTTTAACCAAAGATGAAATGGTTAAATTTTCTGTTAAAAAAACTAATTTCTAGCAAAAAAAAACAAACAAATTTTCAACAAAATAGTTGAATTTTCGACTGGAATAATTAAAATTTTAGTAAAAAAACTGATTTTCAACATGGTCGTTAAATTTACAATCAGAGATGAATTTTCAATTGAAATGATGAATCTTCAACGAAAAGAATTAATTTTTTAAAAAGAGTTACACTTTTAACGAAGGAGTTAAATTTTCAACTAAAAAATATGAATTCTCAGCAAACAATGTAATATAATTGAAATCTCAACCAAAAAATATCTCAATTTTGAATAAAAAACAGTCAAGTTCGACCAAAAAAGACAAATTTTCATGAAAAGTTTATTTTGGAATTAAAAAATACTTTTCAGTTAACAGAGAAAACAAATTTAAAAAGAACTGTTTAATATTTTAGGAAAAATATGAATTTTCAACCAAGAAGATTAATTTTTTACGGAAGAGGACGAATAATCAATAAAACACAGGAAGTTATTATCAAGTACAATAAAAGAAAGAAAACGAAAAGGGTACTTAGCCTAATATTTGATTTACACTTTACTTTGACCAAGTTTCTTAAGTTTTGACTTCATCCTACATGGTCGTTTCTTCTTTTTCATTCACCTAAATAAAAACTCATTTCCTATTACAAACATTTTTTAGAAAAAAGAAAATATAATTCACTTCGTTCACGAAAACTACCCTTTGTAGGTTAGGTTTCTCAATTTTAATGAAAACTTGTATTTAATTTATTTATCTCTATGAACGATTAAAATAAAAGTTCATTGTACCATTTAGTTCGATTTGATATAGAAAATAATATCAAATAAGCCATATTAATAAATAAAAACACATTTCTTTGCTGTTCCATAATAGGGACATGCATTACGGAACACCGGTACCAGAGTCCAAAAGTTGTTTCATAATAGGTACATAAAGGTTGTTCCGTATTTTCATAAATATAATAACTTTGCCTAAACTCAATAAAACTTTTAATAGGTGTTTCGCATTCAGAAAATATCAGCGCTTTTATTGATATAAACATTTTGTAAATATATTCTACTATCGTTAAAAAATTAACGAAAATCTCAAAACCTCAAAATTTGCCTCATGATAGGTACCTTTACCTTATATGTTTTTTTTTTTAATTCAGTGCTAGAGATCGCAGGATAAAGATTGAAGAATCGAGAAAAGAGAATAAAGGTGAATATGCGAAAGAGAATCTACCACCACAGATTTTAGGCGTTGGAGAATCGTGGATTTTTTCAACACCACCTAGGTATTTTTTTTAAATAATTCATATCTCTTAAACAATTGAAAAAGAATTAATTTTTATTTTTGAAACATTATTTTCATAATCATAACTATAAGGTATTTTTTATATTAAGTTAGGATTAATTGTTAATGTTATCCACAGTTCACATCCTGTTGAGTTTAAAGAATTCATTCAAGGAAATCTGAAGCAGCTACCGACTTCCAAAGAAAGCTCAAGGTGTATTATTTATTTCATTTAAATAAAAAATATTAATGGATGAATAAGATTTCTCGAAATGAAAGATTCTGCTTCTTGTATTTTTTTTAAATTTAGTGTTAGAGATCGAAGCTTAAGGCTTGAACAATCGAAGAAAGAGAATAAAAGTCAATCTGCGAAAGAAAATCCGCCACCAGAAATTTTAGGCGTTGGGGAATCGTGGATTTTTTCAACACCACCTAGGTATTTTCCTAAATAATTTAAACATCCTGAAAGATTATGATAAAGTAATTTTTATTTTTGAAAAATTCTTTTCATAATCTTAATTATAAAATATTTTCTTCACACTAAGTTAGGATT